>PVIR01042646.1:0-12140 GCA_004026965.1 Petromus typicus | reverse complement strand
AAATTGATTATTCAGAAATTATGTATAGATTTGCATAAGGTTTGTATTATAGATTCACTTATAGTATATGCAGTATATGTTTAATGTCAAATTGTTATATATAGCTTAATATTAAATAGTAAACTCTTCTAATGTTATCCATCCCTAATTCCTCTTTCACTAGAACTTTCAACTTTTTTTGTTTTTAATGGCATACTAAAAAATAACATGCTTAAAGTGATATTTTTTGACTCTTGAGATTAAGTACTATGAACTAGCTTCCTACTGGAAAATAATTATTTTGTTTACTTAGGAATCCTCCCCTTTACTTCCTATACACAATTTTAATATCATTATATCCAAAGTATCATTTAAGTCAATACTTCTTTTCTTATCATTATGTTGTACACAGTTTTCAAGTATTAATCATGTGGTACATATGAATACATTTCTTTTCTTCTTTTATTTCTTAGTGACTTAACTTTGGCTCCTTTTATACCTCCTCTGTAATTTAGACAGTTTACACATACATTGCCTGGTAACATCTCTTCTCCAGCTTCTTAGGAAATTTGATACTTTTACTCCATGTCTCAGCTCTCTTTCTTCTGGTTTTTAACCATTTTTTCTAAGTATAATTTATTTGTTTGGTGGAGGGCAAAATATACTTTTTCTATTGATGCTTCCGTTTGAGTTTCCTGAGAAAAATTGCTTAGATGAAAATTTTGTTGAGTATATGAGTCTGGAAATAATCCTTATCTCAGTTGAGAAGTTTGTTCTATGTAGAGTAGTAGACCGTGGAATCAGTTATCCATTGCTTAAATATATCCTAAATTCCATCAAAGATTCTCATGTCATTTCAATTTCCAATTCTTCATATGCAGTTTGAAGTAACAGCTTTACTGGCAGATAATTCACATATTAAGCCATTAACCTTACTAAGCCCATACTCTGGTGAAGTTTAGTATATTTATCCAGTGGTTAAACCACTAACACATGCATTTGATATCATTTTCTGTAGGGAACGGGGAAAGGGCACATTACTGTAACCTCTGCTGTAAGTTTTAATCTCCTGTGAACCACAATGGCACAAGGGGAATTACTTGATTATACTAAAAAAAAATTTTTTTAAGAAGAAACTGAGTTTTTGGCTTGACCAGTACTTCTCTTTGCAGCAGAAAAAGAAACACCTCAAGCTTACCGCACTTTTATTCAATACACCAGAAGTAACAAATGTAACTGATGACTCAGAGAACAGCAGGAGGCGATCATCTGAGAAGTACAAGGGGCTGTGTAGATGAAGATCCTAGGTCACCGGGGACTTATGTTGATTTGTCCATCCCCAGCATGCCTTCAGCTGGTGTAATCTTGCCCTGGAGTATCAAAGCATCGTGGAACTTTTGAGGTCTTAGTGACAGGAGGCAAAAACAGAATTGTGTCTCAATATGACATAGTTGGCCTGTAGGCAGGAAAGGTAGGTCTAAGAAATGATTTTGATTATGAAATGATTTTTCCAAAAATTATGTAGTATTGCTTGTGACAATTTTTGATAAACCAAAAATAGCCCTACACATAATTTCATTATTTCTTTTTCTTCCCCATTCCCCAGCATAGACAACCACTATTCAACCTTTTATCTCTATTGATTTGACTATTCTAGCTAATTCATGTAAATAACATTATACACTATCTAATCTTCTGTAACTGGCTTTTTTGATCATCCTAGTGATTTTAGGATGAACCCAAGAAGTAGATTATACTTTATTGTTTATTGCTAAATAATATTTCATTGCACAGATATATATATATATATATATATATATATATATATGTATATTTATATTTATATTTCACTTATTCACCGACTGGAAAAAAATCATTCATTGTTTCTAAGTTTTGTCTATTATGAATAATGATGTTATAAACATTTATAAAATTTAAATATATTGTAATTTCTCTAGGGTACATAAGTAATATTTACCCAAATGTAAAAGTAGAATTGCTGAAACATATAGTCATTCTATGAATAGCTTTTTTTTTTTTTCTTTTTTTTTAGGTTTCTTTTGAGACAGGGTCTTGCTTTGTAGTTCAGGCTGGCCCTGAGCTCAGCCTCAAACTCACATCACAGCAATCCTCCTGCCTCTGCCTCCCAAGTGCTGGGATTACAGGCGTGAGCTACCACGCCCGGCACTGTGGTATGTGGTACTGGTTGCTGCTGGGCGTGAGTCTCCACACCCAGTATAGTATGTGGTCACTGGGGATTGAACCTGGGTCCTTGCGCTTGCAAGACAGGCGCCGGAACCACTGAGCTAAATCCCCGGCCCATATGAATAGCTTTTTGAGAAATTCCCAAAGTTGTTTCCAATGTAACTAGGCCATTCACATTTCAGGAGGAATTTAGTATTCCCTTCATACATACCAAATTTATTATTTGTCATTAAACAGTCATAACAAGTCTGAAGATTTTCTTCATTGTAGTTTTGATTTGTATTTGCCTAGTCAGTACAGATGTGTTTATCCATTAATTGTTTATTTCCTATTTGAATAATTTCCTTGTAAAAATATCTATTCAGATGCTTTCCTTATTTTTATAGTGGGTTATTATTCATTATTAAATTTAAATTTATTTAGATATTTTGAATACAATTTTCAAGTCAGTTTTTTTTTTTGCATATTTTTATATTCTATGAATCATTACTTTTTCAGTTTTTTGGTGGTATGCTTTGAAGTATAAACAGTGGTCTGGGGATGTAGTTCAAGTGGTACCACCCCTTCCTCTGAAACCCAAGGCCCAGAGTTGGATCCCTGATACTGCCAGAATTAGAGTAATAAATGAAGTGTAAATATTTTGATGAAGTTTAACAGATGCAATTTTTTTTCTGTGATGTTTGTGATTTTGGTGCTATGTCTGACAAAGTTTTCCTAATTAAGATCAAAATATTAAATTTAATCTTTCTAAAAATTTATATCATTGTAACTTTTAAGCTTCTGATCCAATTTGGATTACTTTTTGTATGTGATATAAGAAAAATCACAGCTTCATTTAGTTTTTCATGTCTGCTTCCATTTGATCTAGTACATTTGTTCCAAAGTTAATGCCTTCCTCCATTGTATTTTATTGGCACTTTGCCAAAAATCAATTGACAAAGATGTGAGAGATTACTTCTGAACTCTGACCTCTATGTCTATTTTTATGCCAATATTTTCAGTATTGTAACAAAGCAATAAGCTTTGAAATTATAAATGTGGGTGCTATGCATGGTCTTTTAAGTATGTTTGCTTCTTCTTATCTATATGAATTTCAGTAGCTTCAGAATTTTCTACTTGGTCCACTTTAGCAATTTCAATATTTTCTATTATATGATGATAAATCATTTTAATATATTTTATTGTTTTTATCTATTTAATTTTTAAATATGACCAAACTTTTTCATTCAAATCATTATTGGTACATTATATATACACATCATAGTCACATTGACAATTGAGAATTTATATCAGTATATGACACAACTTAACTCTCATTTTTTTCTCATTCCTCTATCCACCCTACAACCCCTGTCCCCCTACATACATAGATTTTGATTCCTTTTTTTTTTTATTCCTATCATACAAGCTTTCGTACTGAATCCTGCCCTACTTCACCTAGTTAAAACATTCACAACATTCCTGTGGAGCTGAAAACTAGAATAGTAGCTAGTTTTCTTGGAGTGACACCTTTGCATGGCTGGCTGCAGTTAATTGCCTCAGGTCATTGCTTGTCATCCTTATCATCCTGTCTCTGCCTGATGAGTATTCTGTATGACAGCATTTAAACCTTAGATCCTAGGATTCATAGTCAGTTCCTGATAGAAACTTCATTCTTATGGAATTCTCTGCCTTTCGTTTTAACACCTCTTGTTTTTCCAGTGATGATTGTTCTAGAGGTCAGACTCCTGTTGTGAATCTCACAAAAGAGATTTGTTTCTGTATTACAACAGTCAGTAGAGGGACTCTAGGTAGCTAACTTTTCCTTACAACTGTTTTATATCTTACATTTGTACTCTAATCTATGAACATTTATTTTATTTTCCATCTATTAAACATTTTTTTTTAATTTCAAATGCATTCCAGGATTTTGGCTTTGTATTAATTTATTTCTTGGTTCTCTGAGTGCTTCTACCCTAGGTGGCACACTTCGAATGCCACATACATGCTTTATCATCTTTTAGTGTCTTTTAGAGTGATACAGTGCACATTTTATATTGGTAGAATGAAGCAATACTTACCATCTGTCTCGTTATCATCTTCTACCTCTAGCTTAGATTTTACTTCCTACTACATCAGAGCTAAGTAAGTCAGTCAGTATCACATCTACTGGTGGCCTTTTAAATTGTTTTCTTATCTACTCTAGGTTGCTTCCCTGTTCTCTATATCACCATGTGTTTTGTTTCTGTTGACTTTTACTATCATATTGTTAGTGTTTTGGTAACTGACTATGTGAGATGTGCCCAATTTTAAAATACTGTCACTGAGCACCTTTCAATAAAGTATGTGTCATCCCTGGGTTAGGCCTTTGCATTTTTCTTGTTATTCATTCTCAGTGTGCTAAATGTATAACTATTCTCACAGTTTTGATTACTTTCCATGGTTAAGAAAGTAATGTTCTGGAATTAAATTCTTGGCTTTGAGAGAATGATGTGTACCTTTTGTAGGGTGAAACTACTTTCATGTTCATGTACTGGCTAGATTTAGTTACAAGCAACTCCAACTTACTAAAAATGAAAAAAAAAACTAGAATATGTTCTAGAAAACTGGAAATACATCTACAAAAATAGATTACTTTATTTATGTATCCCTTATCCTGACCCAGTTACTGCTGCTAGCTCTATTCTGTTGTGTTTCCCTCATGTAAGCTATGTAATACACTTATATAATTTACATGTGTATAATTTGGGTTTGACTATATATTTATCTTCTTACTGCTTTCCTTCTAAAAATAAAAATCTCCCCTATGGGTATAAACAATTTCAACTTGGAAATTACATTTTTCTCAAGAATTTTTTATAAACTTGGTGACTGTTTCTTTTCTTTCCTCCCTCACAATTTTTCTCTGGTCATAACTGTGTTTCAAACCAGATTAAAACCTGATTTATGGAGTTTTGATATGGTGTGTCAGACACAAAGGATGAGGTGCTGGAATATTGGTCTCCAGTGTGACCAGGTGAAAACTGATGAACTCTTTAAAGTTAAGGTCCAGTAGGAGGTTTTCTCATTTGTGAGGATGCAGAAAGGAAAATTCATTTCCTGGAGTGAGTTCTCGTGAACATAAGTTTTTGTCATACTCAACCCCCCAATCTCTCTCATGTTTGCCCTTTTGAAATGTGACCCCTTTCACTCGAACAATATTCTGTTATCATCTGCCATCGGGTCATGGCTCACCAAAGCTGAGCTAACTCTGGTGCTATGCATGTCATCACCATTCACAGTGACAGGTCAACCTGAGGGAGTAAGCATTTCTTTGAAGCACGTTTGGTTATGTCTAGGTCTGTCATGGAGGCATGGCCTTGAATATTATATGAGATGTGATAAAAAATATAGTAGCTGCTTAAGTATTTTTTCAAAAAAGATAGCAAAAGAGACATTGTCATTGACCCTTTCAACATACTCCCTCTCACTTTGAATACACTTATCCCACTCTTGGCAGTGTATCTTTTGCTATAATCAGTTATTTTCAATTTAAGGACTCATCATCCCATTCAATCATCTCCTCCATCCAATCTCTTCCTGGCTTCTTCTTCCTTGTCACTGTTCTGCTCTGTTTCCAAGGCACCACAGACTAAGGATATTTGTTCTGTCATAGTCTTTTTCATGATGTTCCTTCCTTGGTACAATGGACTAGCTCTTCTGAAATCATGAACCAAATAGACTGATTTCTCCTTTATTGGTATCATCAGGAACTTAATTCCAGCAAGGGAAACTGGCTAATGCACAGTTGTACCTGCAAAAGTATTAGGTCAGTAAACTTCATTTACTTATAAAGTTAGCCTGTCTCAAGTATTTTGGTATAGAAACAGGAAATACACTAGGAATTATCCTCATTGCAGAATAAAAGACAAAGCACTAATACCACGTGCATTATGACCCCAACAACCTTGCTTTGTCAGTTTAACATACCCACAACTCTCAGTTCTTCCTGACCCTTTCTTGCTTTAAAATAGTTATAACTTAATACTTCTAAAATGCAGCAAGTTCTAGAGCATATTTATGCTCAATATTTCTCTTGTATTCACAAAATCTTTTCAACGTATTTGTTATATTAGAACTTAATATTCAGTAAAGCGAAAAAACTAATACATCATTATCATATAGAATATTGATATTCATATAGTCCAGTAATTTCTAACACATTCCAAGATACCATGTATGGATTACTTTACTATTCTATAATAAAGAAAAGATGGAAATAAAAATTCTGATTTCCTTTATGACATGAAATGTAATTGTCATTTAATAAATTATTAGGGAAAATTTCCATCTTTTGCTATTAGTAGAAGAGTTTGTATAGAATTGATATTATATTTTACTCAGTAGTTGGTAAATCCTCAGTAATCCTGGGCCTAGTATTTTCCGTGTGGGGAGATTTGAATTACAAATCCCATTCTTTAATGTAGAACATTTCATATTATTTACTGTTAAGTGAATTTTGGCAGTTTGTGTCTTTCAGAGAACTTGCAGCCTTCACCTATTTTGCTCAATTTTTAGATACTGTTTTTTTTTTTTGCTTTCTCATATTGTATTTTTAATTCTGAATAGTCTATAGTAAACACTTTTTGACTTGCTCAGATTTATAATCAGTTTTAAAAAATTTGAGATTCATAATTTCATAGTTTCTAGTTTAGAAATTTTATAGAGAAAAAATAAAATATGTGAAAATGAGTCACAAAGTAGTAGCATTAAAATATTGAAAATTAACTAATAGTATTTGTAATATCACCAAAATGACATCATTGTTAAAATTACGTTGAAAAAATTATGTATGATGTGTATATGATGGAAACTTCCAGGCTTAGTTACTTTTCTTACTATTATGATAAATCACCCAAAACTCAAATTGAGCAGAGGACAGGTATATTTTTGGTCACAGTTTGTAGAGATTTTAGTCCATAGGTAACTGATGCTAGGTTAAGTAGCATGGTGGTGGGTCTTTGCAGAGGAAAAACAGTTCATGATGAGCAGAAGGCAGCAAGCTAGTCAGGTAGTGAGGAAAGAGAATCAGGCCTGGCTTCTTTCTGTCCCTTTATATCCATCCAGTCTATGTGCTCCTTGGGGTGGACCACCCACCCCTTGGCTGAAACTTCCTGTTATCTATACCCAAATGATTCCAAATTATTAGTAGACTCATTTAGCAATTACACGCCCTTAATCCCAACATCATACATTTAATCTCAGCATCACAAATCCTAGATCCAGCTAACACTGAAAAACTCTACCCATAACCACATGAGGCTATTAGCAGACATCTATATATAAGCCATAACACACACACACACACACACACACACACACACACACACACACATATATATATAACTATAATATATATATATATATAACTATATATATATATAACTACCTAATACATAAGTGTAGATACATATTATATTTATTAATTAGGAGGCTCAGTAGTGTTAAATAATTCTTCCCCAATCTTAGATCCAGCATAGCTAAATTCCAAACCAAGTGCTAGAGAAACTGACAAACAGAATCTAAAAATTATATAAAAACATAGTGGATTTAGACTACCATATTCCTTACGTATATAGGACCAGGGCCATGATAGGAACAAGGGAATGGGGAAAAATGAGAATTAAGTCATGTCATGTACTGGTACAAATTCTCAATGCTGATCATGATCATGATGTGTATATAAAATGTAGAAATAAAATCAATTTTTTTGAGATAGGGTCTCACTTTATAGTTGAGGCTGGCCCTTACCTCAGCCTCAAACTCACAGAAATCCTCCTGCTTCTGAGCCACCACACCGGGCACTGTCGTATGTGGTACTGATTGCTAGTGGGCATGAGTCTTCATACCCAGTATTGTTGTATGTGGTTACCAGAGATCAAACCGGTGCCCTTGCACTTTCAAAACAGGTGCTGGAACCACTAAGCTAAATCCCTGGCCCAATAAAATCAATGTTTTAAAAAAATACTTTCAACACTACCACATATATTCAAATAAAAGTATAATTAATTTGCACAAAACTAATATATGTTCATGTTAGTTTTGTCTATTTCATTGCAAAATAAAATAAACTGAAATACATGTATATAATACAATACTGCTCTGCTACAAGTGGAACTACTGATGTCAACAAAATTGTAGACCAATCTGAAATTCACTATGCAGATCAGATAAAACTGATCCAAAACAAAACAGAAGGGATGAATACATCTAGATGACATGTTGGAAAAGTAAAATCTATTCAGACAGAAAATAGATCTGCAGTGACCAAAATGAGGCAGCAGAGAAACATCACTGTTAAGGTGCACAAATGGGTATATTTAGGATGATTGTTCTGTATCTTAGTGATGATGTTGGCTAAACATAAGACATAGACGTGTGCATGAATATGTATATGCATTTGTCCAATGTTATAGAACTACATTAGAAGGATACATTTTACTATATTTGTTATATCATAAAATAATATGAACCAAGTATTTGAAAACTGCCTGAATGCTGTTTCTTGATACAACACACAACCCAGGCAATTTGAGGCCATGGAACTAGTTTAGCACTGCAAAAGGATTCTGAAAGAAGTCCACTCCACCAGTTATTCGCAACGTCCTAAGCTCTGCAGGTCAGCTCACATTGCATCTCACTAGGCCAAGGAAATGGGTGAGAGCATGAGTGATTTGACACAAATATCTCCATTCTAACTATGTCAAGCATGCACCTGCCAACAAGGACTGTCTGGCATGGTAAACAGCTGCATCAGCTTTGCAATCTATGAGTGCAAAAAGTGAGTGACACATTTATGCTACATCACAGAAATATTATTCTTATTACTACTATTATACTTGTTGATGCTGATTTCATGAGTAATTTATTTTTAAAATTAAGAATGAACCATTAGTTCATGTAAAATAAAATCTCTTAAATATTTAGCAAGGTGACTATATTGTTGTTTTACCTTCAAGGACTTCTAAATTCTGTATTTCTCTGAGGGGAAACATATAACCTGAAATGTGCAAATGAAATAGCTCAGCTGTGTTGGTCAACTGTCCTACTAAAATCCAGTAACAATGTTATTTTTTTAATGTCTAAAAGTATAAACACAGCTTATTCAAGATGGAAATTAGCAGTTCTTCAACCTGGAGGTATTTCTCTGATCCAAAAAGTAAAGAAAACTTTTGACAGTAATAATTAGCAATTACTGGAATCTAGTTTAGATATGTTTCTAGTTGATATTTTTTGTTAAGGGCTGTTAATGCTGAGGAAAGTGAAACTTATTTGCACATGTTTTCTAAATAATATACCTATATACACTTGTAAAAATGAATCCTCAATTCAAATATTACAGAGTCCAACAATCTCTGAAGATTATTTCAATCAGTATAAATACTTGGTGATAGTTGCTTGCATAACTTGTTAATTGGCTCATAGCTATGTAGGAACATTAAATGGGGATATATATTTCTTCAGAGAGCAATACCTGCTTCTTATTTAGACAAAGGGCTAATGTAGAAAAATATTTATTTTCTGTGATGCTATGTTCATTATTGCATTCAAGCAAGAAGTTCAGAATTTAAATATACCATCAAAAATCTTCTCCAGAAGGTATCAGCTAAACCAAGCAAAGCTAGCAGTGAATACTATAACATACAGAAATAAAAGAACACAAGAGAAAAATATTGTATGAAAAGATAGGAAATGCAAAGTTGTCAAAGTATGCAAATCATTAAAAAAAAAAAAAAACTTTTTAAAGCATGTCCCTCTGTGACAAAGTACCTGAGGTGCACAATTTAAAAACAGGAAAGGTTTACTCTGGATAAAAGTTTCAGGGATTTCAGTCCACACTCACCCCATTTTATTGCTTTTCTGGCCTACAGTAAGGTAAGGATGGCACGATAGAGGGACCTCTGGAGAAAGACTGCTCATCTCATGATGGGTGGAAGGAAGCAAGTACAAGAGGCCCAGGGGGAACATGACTTGGACAAGAAATGGACTCCTAAGACATGCGCCCATTATCCTCTTTTTGCTCCTGGGTCCTGCTGCTCTTTCCATCCCCCTTAATTGAACAGCATTCTGGTGAAGTTAAAGCTTTCCTAGTCCAGGTACTTCCCTGATGTTCTCTTCCCACACATGATGCTTTGGTACGATATGTGAGATTAAAACCTGAAGATTAGCAATAGATTATTTTTTACCTAATATATGGTTTATTTTAAATTATAAAATGAAAATATTATAAAAAATAGTTACCATATATCAATAATATTTGAAAGTATTTTATCATTTATCTTATTGAGTTTGTTAAGGTAGTGTTAATTGTTATTTTCCTTTTGGACATGAGGAAAAACACTTATCTTTATATAGTGTTTTGTCCACAACATGACATTATGTAATAAATAATTCAGGAGTTTGCTACCAAAAAATTCTAAGTTCACACTGATACACAGTTGTATGTCTCAGGAGTTCCTGTAGTCATTTATTTTCATTCTAATGATAAATTACTTCAGAGAGAATGAATTATAAAACAATAACATATTTTGGTTCAAGGTTCTGAAATCTGAAGTTAAAAGGCCATATCTGGTGCTGTTTTTATTGCTGAGAGTCACGAGGTGGCAGAATGTATCAGATGGCCAGAGATAGGGGTGTTATATATGTAAATGTGTTTTTCTTCTAGTCTCTCTCGCTATAAAACTACTAAAGTTTACTCAGAGTCTCTATCCTATGTATTTTGCTATTTGGCTAAGATTCTGTCCTCTACGATTTCAGAAAGTGGGGAATACATTTCAACACATGAAGCCTTACAGGACACACTTCAATCATTTCCACGTCGTAACAATTCCTACATCCTGTAATATGGCTTCCTAAGACCTCTTCTGTCCCAAGAGCCTAGGAATTGTCTGATGGGTCTGCTACATAACAGATGTCTGACAATGAAGAGAGAGTCGAAGATCGTCTGAAAATGTTCAGAGTCCAGAGAAGGAGTAGCACATACTGATTCCCCCTGTAATACCCTGACTGGAAGTCAGGTGTATGGGTCCCCCCAAACACCAAGTCAACTTGAAATGTACCAGCTTTTTATTTGCTCTGAAAAAAGAAACCAGATTGATAAGCATTTAGCTTTTTTTCTGCCACTCTCATAGTTTGGTTTTACTAAATCCACAATTACATTTTAAATTTCTCACACTACAGAAATGATAGGTATTTAGACATCCATGTCTTATTTATTTCACTAATGAGCGTGACCACAAGGTGCATCCAAATTGAAAGTTTAATTGAGGTCCCAATTGCACAATTTTGTATTTTGTGAAATACAAAATGTTCAAAGATAAAAGGGAAAGAGGGAGAAGGTAAAGTAAAGAAGGGAAAGAAAACATCTGATCATAGAAACAAACAACAACAACAACAAAAAAAAACAGAAATAAAGCTTATGTGTAAGGAGGGGGAAGGATTTTGGGGAGCACAGGGCAATGGGAAAATATGAGAATCAAGATACAATCATGTACAGGTACAAATTCTCAATGAGGAATCTGATCATAATATATTCCTAAAATGTATCCACAAACTCAATAATAGAAAAAGAAAAACCAGCATTAGAGTTGAAAGTATTCTTGATCCACAGTTTAAGGTTTAACATCATGAAGAAAAGAATGTAAATGGTGAAATAAATTGCAGGTTCTGTCTGAATTAATTTTCTATGTTTAGACCTATAATCTTACCATTTAGTAATGATACAAATTCAGAAATCTGTTTATTGATCCTATTACTGTCAGATAATAGTTTAGAAGCTTAAATGACTCAAAACTACCTACAGCTTTTAGCTGATTTGCACTTCATAAAATATCTCCACTTTTGGATAATATTCTGCTTTACAGTTTTGATAAGGAAAAAAGATTCATTGAAGTAGAACAAAGTGGGTCTGTTAGAGAACTCTTCATCAGTTGAATTAG
>PVIR01042645.1:0-12140 GCA_004026965.1 Petromus typicus | reverse complement strand
CAGGGTCTCGCTTTGTGGTTCAGGCTGGCCCTCAGCTCAGCCTCAAACTCACATCACAATCCTCCTGCCTCTGCCTCCCGAGTGCTGGGATTACAGGCGTGAGCCACCACGCCTGGCACTGTGATATGTGGTACTGGTTGCTGCTGGGTGTGGGTCTCCACACCCAGTATTGTTATGTGGTTACCGGGGAATCGAACCCGGGTCCTTGCGCTTGCAAGACAGGCACCGGAACCACTGAGATAACTCTCCGGCCCAGATACTTTTAATTTTTATATTTTTGGTTAAATGTCTTTCTTATTATTCTTTTATATGGCACAATTTTATAATATCATAAGTATAGATTAATTGGAAAAAATTATTGCATTCCTCTAATATGTTTGACTAAAATTGTTTACTTGTTATAGAAATATTAGAAAAGCCAGTCTCGGTTAGCACTCATGATTTGTGATGTGTATAAATTTTTAGGATTGTTGTCAAATTTTAGAAAAATTCTGTCATTTTCTTGATATAATGAACAAGATGTCAGAACATCAGAAGAGTTCTTGTTATTTGATTAAAAGTAAATAATCTTTGAATTCAGGCTTTGTGAACCAGTTTGATTCAGTGTTTTCATTTTAAATAAGTGAGCTTTATAGAATCTCTACAGATGTCAGTATATCATTCATGACAAGAACAGACTTCCATTTTTATGAGCTGTCAATGAAAATTGAATTATATTCTTCATTTTTCATGGTTTTTTATTGTCTCTATGTTTTTACCTCTTGTTTCTCCCATGAATACCTGGAGCTGAGCATAAGAAATATATTCATATCTGCTATGTCTTTAGTCCCTGCAACTTTGTATCAAACACCAGTTGATTTGGCCCAGGTCAGAATTCACAATAAGAATATTCTTGAAAGCTATTATTATACAAGGATGCCTAACAGTTATCAAAATATAGACAGTTATGACTGCAAAATGAACTTCACTAATCTCAAACTGAAATTGCTCTGTGTGACTTAGTTTAATTCTCTAATTCCTGACTCTGTAGGGTAACCTGATTTATCTTCATTGAAAATCAAGCTCTGATGGTAATTATTCCCTTTCCATTTTATCACACAGAGAGCCTGTATATGTGTTGTATTAAGAATTCACTAAATAATCTATCTAACTAGCACTCATTACTTTCATTTCTTTTTCCTCCGTCCATTCTAGCACTGCTACCAAAGTCACTCAAATAACAAATTGTCTATATTTCTTTTCCATGTTAGGTTTACAAAAGGTTCACTATTGCTCGTAAGATCATTTTGACTTGTTAGCTGACATTCAAACAACCTCTCACTTAGATCTCTTCTGCTTTATACATGATTTTCTTATACAAAACATACTGCTCCAGGGTTGGCCTTCTCATTAATTCTCAAATATTCTCTGTACTTTCCTGCACTTTTTCTCTATACTCTCAGTCTTTACTCAAACATGCACTTCTATTAAATTGCAAGGACATTTGAGACTATTTTCAGACTGATCGAGGTACTCAGTAACTTCTCTTTTCTCCAAATTCCTGTTCATCTTATGATAATAGTTATCTGTTACTTAGCACAGATATTTTCTTGCTACTAATAGGCTTTAAAATATGGACTTTTCTTTAATATAAACTTGTATCTCTTGAATCTTTCAATTATTCCTAATCTCACCCTCTATAAATACATACGTTACATTTGTTGAAAAGGTGACATGAACATTGATAATAAATATAGTATTTTGAGACAATTTAAGTATGTCCAGTTAACTACAAGCTGTTTGCATTTGCTAACAGTAGTCTGATAGTATTTTATGGTTCTGTTATTAAGTAATAGTTTGGTTTTTTTTCATGTATTCAAAATTTCTTTGTAATAAACTTTTTTTTTTTTTGCGTTGTTCAGGCATAAAAAAGAAACAAGAAAGCTTAATTGGTATCTTAACCATCTGTCTTTGAAATCAAATAGAACAAATATCAACAAAACACATTTGAAAGGTATTTGTTAAAACTCACTCAAGTGCCAGCTTTGTTGACTCATGCCTGTAATCCCAGCACTCGGGAGACAGAGGCAGGAAGATTGCTGAGTTCAAGGCTGAGTTCAGGACCAGCCTGAACTTCAAAGTGAGACTCTGTCTCAAAAAGCAACAACAACAACAACAACAAAACAACTTCCAGAACATTGTTTCTGTTGGAATCAGAGCTGCATTTTACACTCAACAATTGTGAATAAGATTAAAATATGCATAAATTTAAAACTGACTGTAAATTTTTATGTGTGTTTATACAGTAAAAACTTTATAGCAATATAAATGTCAATATAAATGTGTAGTTGTAAACAAATATGAAACATGCACTAATATACACATGCAAATGGTTTTATTATATGAGTTATTACACTACTTTATATACATTTAACAGATAGGTAGCAAACTCTCTGAGAGGTACAGTTAAAATTATAGTTTGGCAAGTTAGACTATTGGATTGATTACCTAACTCTAGCAATGTCTTTTGAACTTGAGGTGGTTTAAGTGTTCTTAACTCAGCTCATTGGTAAATGTTCCTCGATCTGTTTCTGGTACAAAGTTAACACTCGCTAATACTATTTGTGATATTATAGAATACTTTTTCAGTATTATTTAACTTAATATTCCTATTGGATAAGAAATTGGTATTAAAGATCTAAATTAGAGAAAATATTTGGATTGTTTAGATAAAATTGCCAGATGTGCTGATGCACACCTATAATCCCAGCACACAAAAAGCAGAATTCATCACATTATTTCAAGTTCAAGGCCAGCCTAGGCTACATAGTGAGGTGAAAGTCAGCCTGAAACACAGAAAGATCTTATCTCCAAAAATTATTTAAATAAAACTAACAAAGAACTAAGAAGAAGCTTAAAACTCCACGCTGTCAACATGTATGTTACAGGTCAAATGAAAATTAAGCACACAATAAGGTTGAGATCCTATTTTCTTGATTTTTTTCACATATACTATTTTAATTCTTATTTTTTCTCAGAATAACAAAAATACCCAAGTCTCATTTTTCAAATCTTACAGATTTTTGAAGTGTATGAACTGACATGGGAAACAAAGAGTCAAAAAGGGACATTTCATGTGATAAAATAACCAATCCACAAAAAACAAATCATAATTGTAAGAAGAAATGCACCATTGTAATTTTAAATATATAAAGATTGACAGAATTAGAGAAGTAGTTAAGCTCACAATCATAAAGGGAGAATTAATATACCCATTTAGTACTTAATAAAATAATCTGCCAGAACAAAAATAAAAATATAGATGATTTGAATAAAGGAATTCCAAACGATCTACCAAAGAGAAGAATATTGACTACATCATGAGCTGTAAAGAAATACTACGTAAATTTTAAAATACTGTGATTAGAGTTTTTCTGTTCACAACATACTGCAAGTCATAACATCAGGTAACAAAGAGTAAAACAACAACTCAAAGACTGAGTAAAATCTACATGCCCAGAGGGTTCTCCCTGCTAGAGTATTTAAATAATTCCTACCAAAAATGAGTACAAGACAAATAATAGAAAATTTGTACCAACTACCTGAATAGATGCTCCACCAAAGGCTTTGGATGACTGATTAGAATATCTCACTCTGCAAAGAATGGCTGCCATTTCAGAATTAGCCAGCAACAAATGTTGGTGAGGCTGTGGAGAAGAAGGAACCTTTCTCCACTGTTGGTGGGAATGTAGACTCACACAACCCCTGTGGAGATCAGTTTGGAGATTCCTCAGAAAGCTAGAATTGGAGGTCCCATTTGACCCAGCCATTGTTCTGCTAGGTATATACACACAAGAATTAAAAGACTCATATCACAGTGACATATGTGCACCCATGTTTATAGCAGCTCCCTTTGTGATTGCTACATCTTGGAAACAACCCAAATATCCATCAACTGGAGACTGGATGAAAAAAATACTGTGGATCTTCTACAGGATGGAGTATTACTCTGCCATAAAGAATGATAAATTTGAATCATTTATACTTAAATAGACATACCTTGAGGATATCCTCATAAGTGCAATAAATAGATCACAGATAGGTAAATATTGTATCTTTTCTCTGGTATGAGAAAATAAAGATGTAAATGAGTCCTAGAATTGTATGTTATATATTGTGAAATAGAAAATACTCAAAGTGAAATAGGGTGAAGGGGGAAAAATAATAAGATTATAACAAAAAAAGAAAGGAAACAAATTTTATGTATATGGGGGTGATAGGGTGGGTAGGGACATAGGAAAAAAATGAGGATTAAGTTGTGTCTTATACTCGTACAAATCCCCATTGTGGAGTGCAATCATGATGTGTATATGTAATGTACCAATAAAGATTTCAATTTAAAAAAAAAAGAATAAGAAAGTTCTTCAAAACTTCAAAGACTAACATTATCCAGTGCCAATTAAGTATATAAATCAGTTTCGGTACTGCTGCTGAATGTATCAGTTGGCATAACCCATGCTGAGAACCATCCCATGTTATCTATTACACCTAAACAAAAATGATATCATGATAGTTCACTCCTGGGTATGTATTCACCAAAAATGTGCATATCTACACCAAGCTCCACATAATTTAATGTTCAAAGTAACACTATTTGGATTAGCTCCAAACTGTAATTACCCAAACATCCATAAACAGCACACATATAAATAAAAATGTGGTCCATTCCAAAATGGAATAGTATATAGATTATAAGGATTAGCAACCTTTGACTACATCCAACAAAATGACTGAGTATCCCAGACATAATTTTTACTGGATGATTATAAGCAGAAGAATAAATGACATTTTCCTATTGCATGAAGTGCCCCAAACCCTGTGTTCTTAGAAATGAGGATGGCAGTCACCCCGTGTGAGAGAGAGGCTAAGAGGAGACCACACTGACAGACAGCACTACCGAAGTTTTCCAGCAGAGAGAAAGCTGCAGAGATTTGACCCAAACAATGGTGGCATAAATATCTAAACCTCAGTATTCCGCAGATGACTTGCTCATTTTCTTTATCTCCACAATGTACTGCACTCCAAAGTTTGAGAAATCAGCATTTCAGTTCATTGAGCCAGTTGCCTCACACAAGTATGTGAACAATTTTTAGAAGGTTAATTTCATGACTTTCTGGAAAAGGAAGATCTCCAATCAGTCAGCGCTAAGTATGTTCTTGGCAGAATGTGCTTACGTTTGTCGGGGTGTTGGTTGTGGAAACATTGCTCAAGCTGAAGTTCTGTAAATGATTTTTTAAAAGAACTTCCCTTATTCTCTGTTCCGTGGTTGACACAAAATAGGACTGAATAGTTTGAGTAATTGGAAGGTTTATGAAATCCAGAGGCTACCGCCAGCTGCTCCTCCCCACATTCCACAAAATATGAGCCTGTGCCAAAGGAGACTATGCAGTTTCCAAGAGCACACTGAGGAAAGGGGCCGCCGTTGACATTCAGTAGGAGTGCGGTAGGGATCCGGATCAAAACTGGCACTGCTGGGGCTCCTGGTTTGTTCTTTCTGTTTGTTTTGCAAAAGTTTTAGTGGGAGGAGCATCTGGTTAATCCTTTATTTCCCAAGCTGGGTTTCAACTTCCTTTAGAAGCAACTATTTTCCTGCAGTGGCCGCAAGTGTTAGCAGGGAAGAATCGGACAGTACTTTTGCAAGTACCTTTATGTCTAAAAGATCCAAAACATGAAGCCACCTGCAACGATTATTTGGTTTATAATATGGACTGTTTGTGTAGCAGAAGGTAAGAAGGGTGAACGAGAAAAACTTTTTCCCCCTGTAACTGCCTTATGAAACATTTGCCAATGATGTCTTTCACAATGATTTTTGTCTAAGAATGTGATTTAATTAGTAGTCTAAAGTAGCTTAGTGTTTTGAGTAGTTTTTGACATTTGCAAGCTTAAAAATATAATTGGCCTATTTGAATGGCATATTTGATTATTCATCATAATTTTACTGAGTGTAAAATGTATAAAATGTTTTAATAATGTTTCTGAAAACTAAAATCTGATGTGTAGTGATTTCCCTTTTCATTATCATAAAATACTAACTCTTTAGCGTAGAAGTTTCTCCAAAATGCTTCATGTGAAAGTATTTGGAACTATGTGAATATCCATAGTAAATAAAAGCTTTCAAATGTTATATATGTCACATAAAACTCTAATTCTTCATGAAATTTTTATGACATAACTTTACATGCTTTTACAAGTCTTATACATAAGAATTACTTGTATTGTTAAAATGGAAAGATTATACAGATTTGAAATCATTTGAATGTACATTATTTGTAACATTTAACTTTTTCTATTTGTTTCTTTTTATGTGTGATATGTATAAGATATAGTATCTTAGCGGAGTCTTGTGGAACAGTAAATATGAGTGTCAGAGGTATTTCTGGTACCAGTCAGACACATTCTAAATTCTTAATTAAATTTAATTCTATCAATATTTCTCAATAACTTAAAAATTATCACCAGAGTTTGTTATCCAAGCTCATGACAGGTAGTTATGTACTAGACAATTAATTAATAGTTCTAAATTTTTTTTCCTAATGGGTACTCCGTCATTTGTAAATTCTCACAGGTTTTTAATCAACAAGTTTTATCATTGGTTTCTTCAGCCACTTGTTGAATCATTCGTTCATCTTGTTACTAGAGTTGAGACCAAGGAAGAGCTCAACTACACCCCTAACCATTTTCATTCTTGAGACTGAATGTTCTTGAGTTGCTCGAGGCTCGCTTCAAACTTTTAGTTTTCTTGCCTCCGCCTCCCTAATAGCTGGGATTGCAGGCCTGTGTTAACTTCTACAAGGGTCAACAGATTTTGTTTGTCTACACCCTAGAGAATATCAGCAAATATCACAAAATTCCCATCATAGATGGTCTTCTAATTTAGGAAATAAAGACAAATGTGTTTTGTGGTTATATCATCTAGTAATTTTTTAAAAAATTATTTATATATGTCTAATATTTTTGAAAGAGTAGGCCTTTCTTCAATTATATTTTATAATATTTTAAGGCTTGATTTTTATCTTACAAGCCAATATCCAGCTGCTTTTAAAACCATGTTGATAACCATTTAATTGCACATATACATACAACTACTATTTAAAAATGAAATATTGTATTGGAAAAGAATTCAAAAGCAATCTTAATATTGCCAAGCAGAACAGACATTTTTTTCCTTAACTAAAAACTTGGTCTTTACTTATTTTAATGGACTCTTTTACTGTTTTACTGTTTATATACTAATTATTGAAGTTTCATGCAGATATCATTTACTATATAAGGAAGATGTTTTAATAGCTAAATTTTCAGCATTGAGAACTGATGTTAATTTAAATCAAACTGTTTAATGACGACAAAGTGGAATCTGGAATATGTATAAATAGAATCGTATGAAGTATATATGGCGATTAAATAATAGTGATTTGTACTCCTTGTTTGCATAATGGATTCCAGCTGGCTTGTTTCACCTACATTTTATTTTTTAATCTGTGTGGGTTTAAAAGTGATATCGCTTTCTGCTGGTGAGTTGAGCAACAGTATGATACATATTGCAGGGAAAATGACTATATATCTGGCTCTTTTCCTAACAGATAAAATATAATTTTAGTATTTAAAATAATATTCATATAGGTCAATTTAATACCCAATTCAGTAGAGAAAAAGCCCATGAACTTCAGTGGCTAGAGGAGTCCTTTTTTATTGCTTGTTTCCAGATAGACTGAAATAGAACTAGTTTCAAAATGCCAACGGTTCCATCAGTCCACAATACCTAACAAATTTATCCAACAGAACACCCTTAATCACTGAAAATATAGATACTTTGATATTGGCTTCATTTATTGCTTACAATGAACACTGAATGCTAAATTGACAAATTGAGAAAAGGTGGTTCTGAGCACTATCACTATTTCAATTAAGGACAGAATTTAAGCATCTCCTGAATTTTTTTGACATTGATAAGAGTGGACCATCTTCAAAAAACATTATTGTTCAAAAACAACAACAATCCACAGGAAAACTTCCAAGTCCAGCTTTCTCTCTGTTTACCCATTTTAACATTTCAAGCCCACTAGGTAGCTTTTGAAAGCACCGCATTGTCTGCATCCAGATTCCTCAGAGAGGAACATTAGTTGCTTCCTGTTGGGAAAATATCTTGATTCTGGGCTACAAGCTGTCAAGAAATGGGTCAGATTTATGGGACAAAATTTCAAACTTTCTATTTTCAGAATTTTATGACCAAGTACCCTGTCCACATGGAAAGCCTAATAAATAAATACTGTGGGAAATTCAGTTACAAGCCAGAAATTCAAGGATGACTAGAGTGGACAAATTAAAGGTGTGCCGAAATATGTCCAACTAAATATTAGCTGTTTGCTTCGGGGGTTATTACTTGTTTTCTAATTCTGTGTGCTTAGATAGCCAGAACAATTCTTTTAGACCTGGTAAGACATTAGAAATCAAAGATTGAAAATTCATTTTTTATATAACATTCAAGTACGAGATGATTTCAACGGCCAGATATGTGGCTCAGTGACGCCGCCGCCTGCCTGGCAAGCACTAGGTCTTGAGTCTGATCCTCAGTACTGCAAAAAAATCCCTCTACAAACACACACACACACACACACACACACACACACACACACACACACCACATACACCAAACACACACACATCACACAGACACACACCACACATACACCAAACACACACATATCACACAGACACACACCCCACACACACACATACCACACACAGACACACACACAACACACACATACAAAACACACACACTTACACACAGACATACACACAGACACACACGGAAGGTTGATTTCAAATTTGAGCTAACTCTAAAATGAGTATTATGAAACTAAATATATATCAATAAAATTTTCTTCATAAAATACATGTTAATAGTATTATCCTATCCACAAAACATGGTGATGGTTATATTTAATTTCAGTGTGATAAATAAAATTTTCTGTTTCCTTCTCTTCAGAGATAATTCTGTCGGCATTAACCCGTGATGAAATTTAGACCTATGCAGTTCCAACTATCATCAATAAATTCCTTCTTCCTGATATTCTTTCCATGTTGACATTACCTTAAAATTCAACCAATCCATAATATGCACGGGATGACAAATAATCTCAATAAATATTTTAAACTATTCAAATTTAGAATTATTCTGCATAGTTTACTGTGAGTCATTAAAATCTCTTACCTCCCCTGCAACAAATTTTGTGGTTAGGGTAGAAATGGATGCTGATGAGGTAAGAACACGGCAAATGAATTCCGGAAGATGACGTATTTCCTATGGGACAGAGGAGACCTGGTGGGTGAAATGCTACAGTGAATGATAAAGGGTAGAGACAAACTAAGGCAAGCTGTGCTTATTGTAACTTTTAGTGTATCTGGGCAATGAATGTGGCACTCTGCAAATAAAAATAAAACATTTTAAGTATAAAAAACTAAAATTATTCTAAGGTAAATTCCCACATAAAAGTTCAAACTGAGGTCAGCAAGTAATCTTTATTTTTGGCGTTGGGTTGTTCGGGGCTGCTTCCCAGTCTAAACTGAGTTATTTTGATTGGCTGCATCTCAGGTTGTTTTGCAGTTTCTGCAACTTTTATTTCTTTCCCGCAAGGCCTCCTCCACCTCCACACCCACGCCATCCCCCACCCGACTGGGCCTTTGAGATTCCGCCAACCATTCTGCCCTGTGCTCAGTTACCCAGGGTGAACCTCACCCACTTCTTCACTTTAATAAATCTAGGCACACAGTGCATGAAAATGGCGTGAGGTAACTGGAAAAAATCAATGTGGCCTTTTAGCTTAAAATTACTGTAAGGAAACGTAGAAAATGGCTCTGAGAAAGTAGAATCACTGAACAGAAATTATAAAAAGAAAAGAACATAAAGACTTGACAAAGCACTTTTATTTGTTTTGACATTTTAGCTTAGAAAGCAGAGTTTCTCATAAACCTTGTTAGCTGGAAGTATAATAGATAGAAAAGTGATTATAGAAATGTTCCTTCAAAGGATGCTGCCGTGTATTTTTTGAACCTACTTCAAAAAGTATCACATGAATTCAAACTTGTGGCCCATGAGCCAGTTGTACCATGGAACTGCAGAAGTTAGAGGTCCTGGGCTCATAAAGTTGTGCTTTCAAGGGCGCCCAACAGTTGTTCTCCTATCTCTTTTCTGTTTTTACTACTATTTACTAATGGCTGTCCATACTGGCCACAATCTATGGGTAGTGAAGAAGACAAAAGGAATGAATGTCGTATTTTAGTTTATTGATATGTTGTATTTTATCACATAAGCTTGTTACGGAGATAAAGAAAATTAACTACTCTAGAATAACTCAAGTAAAGCTGGACACTGAAAGTGGATGGGTTGATAAATGAGGCTGGGAGTGGGATACAGAGAAATAGGTCAAGATTAAGGCAGCATCTTGATAGGTTTTGAAGATGAATACAAATTAGCCAGATGAGGAGAATGAGAAGTCCACATCCCTTAAGAATAAAGGGTCAAAAGGGTGAGTGAGATTGGGTCAAAGAAGTAAAGAAAAGTACACAGGAAGATTGTAGTTTTAAGCTTGTACCTTAGCTAGGGGAGGCAGGGCAGACCTATAATTTCAGTATTTGGAAGGCTAAGGAACAAGGACCACTGGCAGTTGGAAGCATTCGTGGGCCTCAAACAGTGAGTTCAAAACCATAGCTTCAGCTGTGTAGCTAAATCCTGTCTCAAGAAACCAAAAATAAAAATAGAATAAAATTTTTATTTAAAGAATATTACAACTTCGGGTCACAGTGACCCATGGTTATCCATGTCTGTTACCATGTTTTTTGTTTTTTTTTTCCCTCAGGAGGTTTATTTCTTCTTTGAGGTCCATCAAACCCGAAGATTTTTAAAACACTGTGAATCTATACATCAGCTTAGTGACAGGTGAACCTACCTCAACATAGGAGTACAGATTCAAAGGTTTTAATTTTTTTATGTTTTTTTGTTTGTTTTGTTTTTTGGGTACCATGGATTGAACTCAGGCTCATGTGCATCCCACATAGGTGAGGTACCACTTGAGCTAAAAACCAGCACCTCAAAAGTTTTAAAGAATGTGTTCAGAGAAACCGGATTATTTATTTTTAAAATACAGTAGATTGAGCCTGCCTGCTTCACGTCTAAAGTAAGCCTAAACTTTCCATAGACTCATAAATTTCACAGATTTTCAACCCCCCAACTATATACAGAGTCCCAGCTCTGTACTATAATGCATCTCTCTCTTGATCTGGCACCGTATTTCTGTTTTGTGTGTGCTCTATTTCCTCCTAATAAGACCTTTCCACCCTCAACACACACGCACACAGAGTCAGAGGAAGCATCATGTTTATATGCAAAGAACCAAAAGCAGCTCTGCAGAACAGAGTGCCCTGTCGTCTCCATGTCTGTACGTCCCCCATCGATTTAATGTCCACAAGTACTAATGGTAGAATGTGATACCACACGTGCTGTTATTTTTCTTTCCCTACAATCTTTATTTCTGAGACCCCGCTGCTCCTTACTGCGACACTGCCTCGCTCCCACTGCAGAACTTAGGGACTGCATTTTCCTGTCACCTGTGGCTCAGCAACTTCCAGAGGGGCCAGTCCAGCCTGATAAGACTCATCCTCCATATGCTCACCTTTTAAGTAGCTAGATTGTGAGTGGAACAGTCATTGGCATTAGGAGAGAGCTCGTCTAACACTGCACATTTCAAAGTAATTGCTGTCAGTAGAATTTAAAGCTGTGTCCGAATAGGAACTTGTTCCAACCCTAACTATGTTGCACCTCCTGCTTTAGTGAATTTCCTGCGACTGTTACCAATTGGTCTCATTTGTGCTTTATGACCCTAGATGAGTGTCATGATCTTTTTTTGCTATTAATTATTCCTGAAAGAGGGACCAGGGAGTTAGCTCAGTGCTTCTGGCACCTGTCTTGCAAGTGCAAGGGCCCTGGTTGGACTCCCTGCGAACCACATACAATACTGGGTGTGGAGAATCATGCCCACCAGCAATCAGAACCACATACCATAGTGCTGGGTGTGGTGGCTCACGCCTGTAATCCCAGCACT
>PVIR01042644.1:0-12137 GCA_004026965.1 Petromus typicus | reverse complement strand
TGAGTTTAGGCAACTAAATGTTTTAGGAAATGAATTCTAGGTCTCAGTTATTTAAAAAATATTAATTCTGAGAAGCAAATCATTTCCTGATAAAGGTAGAGACAGGAAATGAATAACAGCTCCTCTTTTTTATGAAACTGAGTCCATGTTCCTTAACCAGATGCACACCTGCCCCATTCCCAGTGTAAGCCACACTTAATTGCCACTCTTCTTCCTGCTTCAGTGCTAGCAGCGGATTGCACACACGTCCATGTTAGCTAGTGACTCCTGGGGCTTCTGAAGCGCACATGCTGACTCTGTAATTAAAAGCCTGTGCAAGACGCCAACTGTCAGCTCAAACCTTACCTCCTACAGTCGGGTGTCTGTCAACTCAAGGATTTGTTTTTTTAATATGAGAAAATGTCAGTTGCCATCTGAAATAAAGTTTTTGATGATTCAAGCAAACACTGAACTCCTGATGGTCAAACAAGACAAATATAATAATGTAGCTTTGCTTTAAAAGGATTTTACCCAAGTGCACAGTATACATCATTGATGTTACATTTGCCATTTTGAAAAAGGAAGAGATATACATATACATGCATAAATATAAGAATGTGTGTGCATGCTCCAAGTTTAAAATTCTTTACCAGAAAAATCTAGAAAGCAATGCAAGGTTTTCTTATTATATCTATTTTCATAAGAATAAAAATAATCTTAGTAGGAAAATACCAGGAAGTTTAGTTGCAAAGATGATATTTATTCATTGCAAATTTTAACATTTGATCAAATAATAGAAGACCTAACTAATTTCATGCCCAAGTAGCAGGCTAATCTTTTTAGATTCAGAAAAAAAATGTTAGCCTAATACACACACACACACACACACACACACACACACACATATATATATATATATAGAGAGAGAGAGAGAGAGAGAGAGAGTTGTATTTATTTGCTGAGTTCAGTAAAGTATATTGAGTATGCCTTACCTAGATTCAATCAGAAACACTCAGCCTATGTTATTGGTAGGGACACAGTAGTGCTAAGAACCCACATCATTTCTTATTCCCCTTATCAGTTTAAACTTTCAGCTTTTCAAGATTCCTATGAAGGTCTCTAGGGTTCCATGAGTCCCCATTATGTTCTTAAATAGTTTATATTGTAGAAGACATCATTGGTGCTTCACCACACCATTTTCTTTCCTGGGGGTCTTCCCCAGAAAGGCCCATCAGGACCATGGGACACAGTGTCTTCCTGCGGCTGTGACTACACTGCTGCACGCTGCCCATGTCCTTCCTGCAAAATGAGTCATCTCTCTTTCTCGCCCACTCATTGGTCCCACAGGAAGTTTGACTGGAGATACATACCACACCGTCTCCTCCACTTCTTCCTGTTCTCTTCTTTCCTTCTTAAGTCACTCTGGCCCGTCCTCCCCTCTCTGTTGTCATGGTAAGAAGAGCACGTATGACACCAGTCTTGCAAATCAGTTCCTTTAAAATGAATATGCCAAAAAGCTTTTGAACCTTGTCAGAAGGAAAGGGAAACCCAAACATTCATTTCTTCAATCAACATTTGCTAGGACCTTTCAAAACCTGTACTGCATGGCCAAAAATAGCTCTTCTGGATGAAATTATGACAGGAGGTTTAGAAAGATGAGCACACGAAGGTGGAAGGAGCACTGGGATCATTTCTTATCCTAAACGAGATGAGGAGCAGGAGGCTGCGCCTGTGTGATTACATCCCATACCTGTTCTTACGAATTGCCTTGAGATGATTTTCATTCCAAACCTTGACTTACTACATACTTTTATGGCTATATCTAGAGGCCTGTTTGAGGAACACACTCAATAAATTCAGTTAATAGCTAATAACTCTGTACAATAGCTAAAAAATTGCTTAAAAAAGATAACATGTGTTAAGTTTTTATTTGCAAGCGCTGAAATTACTGCATTTTGATCCTACACCGTTAGAGGTAGGCATTACTAAAGGTGCTAACCCCCATTACTAATTTCTTTCTCTCAGTCAGTGTGTTTTTGGCTTCCTGCCATGCCTAGAAACTATTAGGCATTTTGACGCATTAAAAAAGACATACGTAGAACTGAAAAAATTATGGAAACTTAGATTTTTAAACATGTGCATCCTGCTCTTACAGGAGGATTGGCCCCACATTATCACAGTTTAAACATCAATATGAAGGCTTATCATTTTGCCACTAAAAAGTGTGTGTAGTTTAGCAATAGTGAGTAGCTAAAACCTTTTCATTAACATGTGCACTTCATTCCTTTTTAATTAGGTACGTGGTTCCTTTGAAAGGCATACGTATTGTTGTTTCATAGGTAATATATGCACTTGGTCAGCTTTTCAAGTTAAAATAAATAAGCAGACACGTCCGGGAAATCAGCCCGAATCGCGGCCAGTGTCTGAGCAGGAACTGCCAGATCTATGTGCCAGCAGGGGGCGCCACACCCCGAGCGCTTGCCACCCTCGATGCCCGTGTGCCAGTCCCGCTCCGATGGAAGCGCCAGTGATGGCCTAGGCTGCAAAAGTATAGGAAACAGCAGGTACCGCTGGCCACAGCGACTGTGTCCACGGTCTACTGTGGCCGGAGTCAAGGGAGATCTCTGAGGAGTCACCTCGACAGATCACATTTCCGCAGTTTGAGGTTTGTGTGTCTGTGGCGAGCGTGGGGCGCGCCCACCCCCCCAAGGACCAGCAAGCTGAAAAGCTAGAAAGAGATCAGCAGTGACGACGCTGAAACAGAAAACTAGTCCTCATGCTAGGTTTGGACCAGAGTCAAATCCAAACAGAGGAGCTCTGTCCAAGAAGTCAAAGTCGATCTGGATTTGGGGAGCAGATTCCTCAGCATCCGTGTGAGGAGACAGCCGCTGCTTTGCGCCGTGCAGTCCAGTTGTCTCCTAGGAACAGAGCCAAGAAGTCGAGTTTCAGGAGCAAACGGATTCTGAGGCCTATTAAAAACATTTCATCCGGGATGGGGATGTAGTTCACAAGCCCAAGGTGCTGAGTTCAATCACAACTAACAGGATAAAAATCGTTGTCACTTTCTTTCAGGCCTATACTGTGACATCTTTCACCGCCCCCAGCTGGACCGCAGTGAGCCGATGCTACACATTCACTTCGTCCTCACTGCCAGGACTTCTTGGAGAAGATACCAGACTATTAGAGTACCACGTCTTCACTTACAGCAGCCAGTTATGTGCACCTAACATCACAGGCTTTTTTTTTTTTTTTAACCTTTCAAAAAAGCTTTTTTTCTCACCAAGTATCATAGTGGGATGAACATATTGACTCTTTTTCCAAAAGCAGAAACTTCAGAAATCTCTTTCCTGGTGGAGACTCCTGGTGGTTTGCATCATTTTTTGACCGAGATGATATCTGAAGGGTTACTCCCAACCTGATAACGGTGAAGAAATATGTGTACTTGTCAGGTACGAGGGCTGTGAATGTACCCTGGGTCCCAGAAATCTCAGTGAGGAAGAGTATAAAGTGTCTTTTAAAGAGGCTCATGTCTTGGTACAAGCTCCCTCCGTGAGAGACACCAGGGCAGACACAGCCCTGGAGCACATCAGTGACCTCGGGAAACCCACTCAGAGGCTAAATGGTGCTGAGGTTGTGCAGAGGCTTCCATGAGGGCAGAGAGGATGGACTCCTGGCCACCTGCTCAGGGCCCTCTTTCATCAGCTCCAGCAGTTGTGCACTGGCAGATAGTCCTGAGACCATCCAGGCCTCTTATGAGCATGTGAGACCTTGCCGGGGTGCAGCCCCCTCGGGGAACCTCTGGCACAGATTTGGATTTTGACTTGTCCAGTGACAGTAAGAGCAATGAGTCAGAAGGTCAGAAGTCTCCGTCCACCTCTGATGGGGAAAGTGAGGAGAAAAGAGGCCAGGAAAGAGCTCCAAAGTCACCCAGGATGGAGCAGGAATATAGCAGCAGGGAGGTACCCTGGGTGTGAGCAAGGAAAACTTGCCAGAGCTGGACCCCCAGAGGGTTTGGGGCTCCAGTGTGAGATGGAGTCACAGAGCAGCACGTAGTCAGGCTTCACTGCAGGTGAGTCCTGGAACCAGAGTGTAGAAGAGGAGAAAGACACGATGACGATGCCCACCTGGCACACCTTAAGGAGATCCTTGTGCATGTGCACACCGATTATTACATGAAATATGGTAGCTTCCTCAATAAGGAACTCAAGCAAGCTCTGGATATATGGGAGACCATTCCCCAGCTCAAGAGTACAGTGCTGGCAGATATGACTAATAATCAGTGGCCTATACCCAAAGAACTTCCCAGCAGAGAAGACTCAGGAGCACTACCGTGTCACAGCCCTGCATGCTGAGGTCCTAAGCCATCTGGTGCTGAACCCGGACGCCCCCAACAGGGAACCCATTTAACTACAGCCCGGACTGGCACAGAGAAGATGCTCAGGCACAGAAGCATGGTCATTTGATGTGGTGAGCCCTGATTGGCTGGAGAGCTGCCTGAAGCACTGGGACAAGGAGGAGCAAGTCTTCCCCCTCCCAGATGATGACACCTGGGCACACAGGGAACAGCCCAGCAGCCTTTCCTGACCAGTAGAAGGTGCTTACAGCAGCCTTATGTAACCTGACACCCATTTGCCCCAAGGCCCAGCCTGGACCTGAGCTCCACACTATGATTCCAGCACTTTTTCTCCACAGAGACACGTATTTTCTAGAGCTCCTCATGTAGAACCACATTTTTTTTCTACAGAAACAGGTGTTTTTAAAGAGGTTTTACTCTAGGAAAGTCTACTTTATAAAGTGACAGAATACTAGGGAAATTGGTGTGTTATGCCAAAGAGCTCAGCAGAGCCTTGCATGTAGTTGAGGCTGGATTTCGATGGCTTCTTTTCACATAGTAAGGATTATTTTCTTTTGGGGGGTGTGGGGATCCCTTTAAAGACCACAGTGTATTTTTTAGAGTGAAAACTCTGAGTGAGCAAGTAAGACTTGGAGAATGATACAGCAAGAACCTGGCATTTTCTTGTGCTTTATCACAGCTGAAGCTGAAGTTATGAGGGTTTTTTTTTTTTTTTTTAAGGTTTTTTTGAGACAGGGTCTCACTTTGTGGTTCAGGCTGGCTCTGAGCTCAGCCTCAAACTCACATCACAACAATCCTCCTGCCTCTTCCTCCCGAGTGCTGGGATTACAGGTGTGAGCCACCATGCCCGGCACTGTGGTATGTGGTACTGGTTGCTGCTGGGGTGAGTCTCCACCCCCAGTATTGTATGTGATACTGGGGTGCCGGAACCACTGAGCTAATTCCCTGGCCCAGTTATGAGGTGTTTATAAATGAAACAACAAAATACATGTGCATGGAAAGGCAAGATGCTACAGACAGCCTCAAGCCCCCATCTGGCCTGATGTCCCTCATCTGGGGCTTCTAGTATGGCTCTCTTCTGCAAGAGAGTGGTGGCCAGTGGCCATATCCTCCCACCACAGGAGTTTTGAGGAAGGGGGCTCCCCTTTTCCTGGTGGCTTTACACCTCCTTTAGAGATCTGCTGTAAGATTTTTGTATATCTGTCTCATATCTGACCCATAAATCAGATTTTTCTTTCATTAATAAAAATCCTTTTGGTATGTAAAAAATAATATAAGTGGTGAAGTGTAAATCCAACCTCCCCCCACAAGTTAGTAAGTACTTTTCTCTGAGATATTACTTTTATCAGTTTTCATATATCATCCTAAAGAAGTACTATGGTTTTATTATTTATGCAGGTTGTGCTTATTTACTATAAATAATAATATACTATACATACTTTATATATGTTTTGTTCACTAAACAGTATTTTTAGGGATCTTTCCATATCATTTTATGTAAGAGTAGACTATTGAACAGACCCCTAGGAAGACCACAGCTTTTATCCAACATTTGTCGGTGCAATGTATTTTGAATAAACATTATTTATCATTTAACATGGAATTGCCATGTTTAGCAAGTATCTTTTTATATACACATTATTTCTCACTTATCAGAGAACTGCTGGATTTATGGGAGATATATTTTAACTTTTGATAGATATCACAAATTGCTTTTTAACAGTACATTTATTTAGTGATAAACAATTTATGAAAACAGGAGATCCTGGGAAAGTACATCTCTCTTGAAGTAGTGAAACTTCTATTCTTAGAGTATGGAAAAATTCTTGTCTTAAAGAGAAGTGACATTTAAGATATAATGAGTTCAATGGAAATTATACAAATTCATGTAGGGAACAGAAAAATGTTCCCATCTCTTTTATAAAAATTAACTTAATAGGCAGATGTCTCTACGACTCATTGCTTTTATGCCAATTCCAGAGTCATCATAGTTCTTGGGACAGACTGAAGTCCTTAAAACATTGCTAAAGGATTTTACAAAGTAAGACTCAGGGTGTTCAGCAAACACTAAATACCATGTGAGAACTAGACATCTGCTTTCTTCAGGAAAAGCCAAGTGCTTTAAAGCCTTGCTAATTATTACACTCTAAGGGTATATCTATAACAAAAGAAACAGATAAAAATTATTCAAGAGCTACGACAAATGTAACATTTTGTTTCAAAAATTAGACATTGCCCATATGTCCAATTATCAGGAAACTAATTTGGTGAACACACTTCAGGGCTGTTGTTTTTGACTAGTGTTCTTACCCATGGTCAATTTGGAAATTTTCTGTCAGTAAGAAATATAAATATAGAACAATGCTGTTTCTCTTTTCCCAAAGTATTTTGTTTGTAAGTAAACACACAATAATTTACAAATAATCATTGGGAATGGATCATGAGTCAAATACTCTATGATAGATCCTGGGATGCGTTGACAAATGATGTGCAGCCCCCGCTGTCAGTAGTCTTCAGCCCGCCACACAGAGATGAATGCTAGAGTTGTTTAGAGATCAATGGAGGAGTAAAAAGTACAAAGCAATTTTTTTAGAGGAGAAGGAAAGACTGTATATTTGAGATAAACCAGTGAGACAAGTTGAAAAAATGAGGTGATGCTGAATATGTACAGTAGAGAGGAAATGACACGAGGAAATGAAGGACAGGAAGATGAAAAGAGTTTGGTGCATTTCATGAAAAATAATTAGAGCAGCTAGAATATTAGACAGGTGATAGCTAGATAGTTAGATAAAAAGACAGATAATGTTTCATAAAAGTATATATGCAGACATATGTATGTGTGTATACCCATCTGTGGATGTGTATGTGTGTGTGTGGTGAATCATATGTAATAGACACATATGTGTGTGGTCTGAATATGGATGTACCCTTGAAATTTACATGTTGAGATGTAATCACTGATGTAATAATACTAGGTTGAGGCCCCTTTAGGAGTTCACTGTATGACGACAGCAGATTACTCACGAGGGGAATTTGTTTACAAGAAATGTCTCACCTCTTCAGTGAAGACAGAACTGAAAAGAACTATTTATGAAGAAGTGAGTCCTCCCCAGACTCCACACCTGTTGGCACCTTCACCTTAGGCCTTCCAGCCTTCACAACTGTAAGCAATCATTACCTGCTGTTTAAAAGCGAACCAGTTATGGTATTTTTGTTATAGTGGCTCCAGCAGATTAAGATATGCACAGTCATGCAATACAACAGTAAGGACACACGCTCAGAAGTGCCTTGTTCAGGGAAGCAGTCATTGTATGACTATCATAGAGTGTCTTTACACAAACTAAACTATGACACTGCTGGGTGACCAACGCTCATGGGATTACTATTGTGTATGTATTCTGCCATTAAAATTTGTGCAATGGGTAAATTCATATTCAAAATCTTGATCAGCAGAGAGTGAGGGAAGGAACAGTAAAGAAATGTAGCTTGAGTTAAAGTTGGAAGAAAAGGTGATGACCAAGTCCTGAAAGAGCTTATTATGAATTGTCAAGATATTTTCACTTTGTATCATCCAAGTAAAAATTTTCTAAACAATGCATTGTGTCCAGATATTATGTTAAATCTGTAGGAAGTGTATACTCTATGAATGACTCATCTCTCTAGTGGTTGAAGAGGCTATAAGACTTTCAAGTTGGTCACTCCAGACAAGTAGTCTCCTCTATTTACCCCAACATAAACATAATTTTCTGTGTGTACCAGGACAAAGGGGAAGGTGGACGTATACTCCTTTAAGATAGTAAGTAGCTTTCACATAAATAATGTAGTTATAGATTGAATTTTATGTGGCTTGCAAGGGTCATGAAGTACAAATAATTTTATATAAAGGTCTGCACAAAAGGTATTGAATCTTCTGAGACTGTGTACAAAGTTGAGAATTAATGACAAAGATGTAGGATCAATACCTTTAAAGAGGTAAAGGATTAACACCCACATGTCTGCTGTCCTGACCGAGGGAATAATGACGTCTTTTTCTGAGCTTGTGGGAATAAAATAAGAGAGAACTGCTGAGAGGATAAGTAGAATTTTAGATTCCCTGGATTGAAATGCCAGTAAGATATATATGACATATATAAGATGCCAGGGAAACAGACATTATTGGAAATATGCAAACATTACAGTATAGATGTTCTATTTGTCCTGGTTCAGTCACAAACTACCCTGACAATGTATATCAAACACGTGGAAAAGTGAATTAAATATAAGGAAATTCTTTTCCATGTAACATGACAAATCTGGGAGTGAATATTTCAGGGCTCGAGGCACCAGCTCCAGAATGTGACTGACAATCTAGCACCTGTCTTAGTCACTTTCTCATCATGGGACAAAATACTTGACATCCATAATTTAAAGGAAGAGAGGTTTATCTTAGCTCACATTTTCAGTCTATGGTCTGCTGGCTTCAAGGCAGAAGACATGGCACAGAGCCCTGGGCAGAGGTCAACTGTTTGTGCCATGACAACCAGAAGGGGAAGGGAAGATGTAAGGAAGGATATGAACTCTTCCGGGTCACATCACACAGCTAGCCTGTCCTATCCCAGCGCCGCCTCCTAACAGCGTATTCAGCCATAAAAGAATCGATTAATGAGTCCAAGGATAAGTACAGCATTCCCGTGACCGAACTGCCTTCCAAAAACCTCGCATGAAACTTTGGAGGTACATTTTAGATCTAAACCACAACAGGCCTTTCTGCTCTGCTATTGTTTATGGTGTTTTCAAATTTTGTTTCTACAAATCCACAGGATGAATGTTGTAGTTATAGATATCCATATCCCAGAAAGAAAGAAGAAAGAAAGAAAGAAAGAAAGAAAGAAAGAAAGAAAGAAAGAAAGAAAGAAAGAAAAGAAAAGAAAAGAAAGACAGGAAGGAAAGGAAAGGAAGGAGATAGGACAGATCTCGCATGCTAGTAGAGTTTAGTACTTCAGCAAGATTCTCCAGAAATCCTACCCAATGACTCTTACCCACACCTCACTGCTATCATCTACAAAGGAACCTGAAGTGTTTTATTTTTTTATTAAGCACCTTGTTACCTGACTAAAAGTCTCATTAGAAAGTGAAGAGAGGGAAATAAATACTGCCTATATTACTGGGTATCATCACTAACACTCAGCCTTCATGGATTACAGAGTGGGAAAATTTTATATTTTATAATATTATATTTTATTTTAAGTAAATATCATATAATATATTTAAATTATTCTATTATATTTTTAAAATATCATATTTTAAAACTCATTTTGGGGACATAGTACCCCATGATTTTATAAAATTTTGCAATTTTAAAACTACTCTTTCCTGCATTATCTTATTTTTATGATAACCCATTAAAAAATAGTAAAACCAAAGAAAGTGTGTAGTGAAATTAAAACTAGCATCCAAGTTTTATAAGATGAAGGATTTGATCCTAGTAATAAGGAAATAGACCGATTTTCAACTGAACTGACAGGATATTGTTAATAATACATAGACCTAGTTTCTCTATAGTTCAGAAAAAGAGAGGAAATTTTAGCAGTCTATCTCCATGTTTATAGCTAAAAAAATCTGGATCTACTCAAATGGTTGTGTATAAGAGATGGTCCATCCTGCTGAGACTGGGAAAAAGGAGTTCCTTGTTTTGCAGAACAGTAAGAATATGTCACTGTCTGTCCATGGAAACTGTCAATAACCCTTATGTCTAGGACACTGAAACTTGTCTCTAGAACTGAGTTGCCCTCAGAAATCTGGAGGAGGGAAAAAGGAGAACGGTAGGAAGAAGCTAGAGGGAGACTGGAGAAGGTGTGTTCTAGGAGGCTGAGCCTGCTGACAAGACAGCTCTATGCAAAAGCTGATGTATACCCACCCAGGGGTAAACTTCTGTATCAACTATTCACAAACGTGTTTTCTTCTCCATGTTAGTAATAAGCTCAAATTATTTCTAGACATTATAATCAGGAATAAACCTATCAACCAAAATAAAATCACATATTTTACAAAATATCTTCAAAGACATTAGTCATAAAATTTGGACCAGTGGTTCTCCCTTTTAATGCCTACTTTTTATAAGTCTGCACATATAAGAAAACATAAGGATTAACATGACCAAATACACACAAGTACACATACACAAGTATAGAAAGGGTTTTACAAGTATAAATTTCTCTTGAAAGAGGAAAAACCTGGAATGCTTTATCTGTTACAGGCTCCAAGACGTGGGCTTTATCTGGTTTATCAAATACCGGCAAAATTAAATTTCAGCTCTACGATTACAGCCACATTGTTGTGCTACCTTCTGGATTAGAAGTCCTTTCCAGATGATAATTCATTTAAATATCTTGTAACTGGGGGAGAACTTTAAGAAAACTAAGAGTTTAGATCATAACAGCCTAAGGTTTAACAACATAAGAACCTTAACTAACAAATTCTCCACTCTTGGTTAGGTTAGAACAACAATATTTCCTGAAAAAAATTTTAGAAGCTTGTCACAGTCTGTGAAAGAAAGGGGAGCAATAGGAGAAATACAATAGAAGGGCACTGTTTAAAAGCTTTTTGATTTTAGGAAGAAAATAATTCCTTACAGCTCCAACCTCTTTCTCCTGGCTCCTCTTGCTTTCCTTCTTTCTGTTTTGCCAGTAAGCAAATTATGTTGGTTTATATTCTGACATTCTCCCTGCCAAGTGTTAGTGCAGTAACAAAATCTGCTAAATATTGCCCTTCATTTCAGAAACCCTTTTAAAACTTTTTGCCAAAGCGATTGCCCATTATATAAAAGCAATTTATAGTGTTCATTATTATTATATAAACATATCAACTTTTGACATTCCTGCTTTAAAGTATCATTCCTTTCAATATTTCTCCTGTTGTGAATCATGTATTTCCTTTTCAATTACCATTGTATTTACCTTTTAAATTAATATTTAGTGAAAAATGTAAGTGCTGTGACAATGTTATAAAAATAATCCTACACGAACCCTTGAAGAATTTTATTTTCCATTAACCTCCCTCATGAGAGTTTTTTTCATTTCTTGTGTAAGACAAGTTTATCAACCAACAATCACCATAGTTTAAGAAATAAGTCATTCTGTGCATTTGTGTATGTTCCCTCCACTCAGAGGTAACATGGCCCAGACTTGTCAGAGCTGAAAACATCTCAGTGGTCAGTTGAGTGAGTTACTTCCTGTGATTTTCTAGTTATTTAATAATGATGATCATTTTTCCTAAGAGTATCTGATGCACGATTTAGGTCCTTTTGTTCAATTTATCTGTTCTTTGTCCCTTCTGGTCTTTTTCCTTCTTTGAATAGCCACGAACTATACAATGAGTCTTTTACTTTCATTCTCAAACTTTCAGTCTTTCACACAAAGAGAAAAATGCTTGAAGCTAATGAAAGACAATTTTTCTTTCAACCACTGGAGAAATTGAAAATATGACCTTTCCAGGAGACATATTGAGAGACAGCTTTAAGTGTGATAAAATCTATGTCAAATTAAGTGATTCCCCCCACCCTGTAATGGCTCAAGTAAATTAGTGCACACAGTCAGAATGACTCCAACCCTGCCCATCTTGTGCCATTTACAACTCCTTGTCTTATCCCTATGGGCTATGCCTTGGTTTCAGCCTCATTATTTCTTTCTGTCATTTTGCAGTCTTACCCATTTTCTGATCAAATTATGAATCCGATGTCAAGAATCTTGAACACCAATTTCAAGCACTATAAGTTGCCATGAAGAAACTCATCGCAATGTCCCCTCGATCTGAAAAGAGAATCCTT
>PVIR01042643.1:0-12142 GCA_004026965.1 Petromus typicus | reverse complement strand
TGCAAGGGCCCGGGTTCGATTCCCCGGTAACCACATAACAATACTGGGTGTGGAGACCCCACACCCAGCAGCAACCAGTACCACATACCACAGTGCCGGGCGTGGTGGCTCACGCCTGTAATCCCAGCACTCGGGAGGCAGAGGCAGGAGGATTGTGATGTGAGTTTGAGGCTGAGCTCAGGGCCAGCCTGAACCACAACGCGAGACCCTGTCTCAAAAAACCTTTAAAAAAAAAAATTAAAAAAAATCCCAAATCTGAAATGCTCCAAAATCTTAAACTTTGTTTTGGTACTACTGGAGATTGAACTCAGGACCCCGGTGCCTGCCTGGCAGGTGCTGTGCTACTGAGGTACATCCCTGGCCCAGTCTTAAACTTTTTGACTTTCATGTCTGTGCTCATAAAGATTTGGATCTTGTGTTTCAGATTTTCAGAGTAGGGTCACTCAGCCTGTATGAACTATTAGCCTGCAAATGACTGAAGAAATTTGTATTAGGTTGGCTTAGAACTGAAATGTATTCTTTTTGTTTTTTAAAAAAATTTATTTGTATGGAGCTCCATTGACACAGTTGGTTAGTGCGTGATACTAATATATTTGGATTTGTTTTTGTGGGGTTTTTTTTTTGCAGCACTGGGGACTGAACTTACATATTTGTTGATAAGGGGTCAGGGATGTTGCTCAGTGGTGTCACCAGATGCCTGGCAAGCACAAAGTCCTGAGTTTGATCCCTAATGCTACCAAAAAACAAAACAAACAAATATATATGTTGATAAAATATTGCAGGTTATTTTGTTTCATAATTTTCTGTTGAGCTTTATTACTATCTCAATTCTAGGAGATATTAACTGTAAGGATTCCGTGAGTAATAGCTAAATGTATATACTACTTATTTGAACTTTGTAAATTTTCATGTTTAGTGTTTAAGCATTCTTCCGAGTTACTTTTATCTGTTGGCAACTAAAATTGTGTAGGACTGTTGTGGTTATAGTCTTTGCAACTCACGATCTTCCCTTCTTTAAGTACTAGAGGATGGACAGGAACACCACAAAGGACTTAACTTGTAGTGTTTCCTGAATTGTGATACCTATCGCTGAAATTTAAATATCTTGTAATATGTGAATAGTTCATGGTAACTTCTAAGCTTTTAGCATATACTCAAAGAAGTTTTGAGCATATTCAAGTTCATTTTGTTGCATCGCTTTTAATGGTAGTCTTTCTGCACGGTAAGGACAAAATGGAGCAGAGTTGCTGTTAGTCCTCCATTTTTGTCTGTTTATTGAAACATGTGTTGTGTATGTGTGTGTGAAATCTTCTCCACTCTCGTTCATAAATTTTACTTCAGAAGTTTCTCTCTTTGATCTTCGGTACAGCACAAGTTGTTCTGGGGGAATATTGCCCAGTATTGAGATATTTAGGGTAGTGTAAATAGCATTTTTCTTAACATTAGAATATTCTATTTCAGATTGAAGGGAGATGATAGTCAAATGAGAATAAGAATTTTTTTGCTAAACTACACTTGGTGCTTCAGGTTATGAGAACCTACGTTACATCTTATTACTTTGCTTGCTGGCTGACATGTTTCTTTTGACACTGACTATTTCAGAAGTATTTTTGAAAATTAAAAAAAACTTCAGGGCCAGGCATAGTGGAACACACCTATAATTCCAGTGCTCCAGTGGCTGAGGTAGAAAGATCATGAATTAAAGGACAACTTGTTCTGTGTAGCAAGACACTGTTCCAAAAAAAGCAAGGATGGAGGAATGAGGATTAGTTCAGTTGAAGAGTATCCCTGGGTTCTATCTTCAATACCACTCCCCCAAATAAACCCCCATGAACCTTTGGAAGTATGGAAGATAAAGTTGTACGCTAATAGAAAATTATACAAGATAGGATTTCAAGTATGGTACTGAAAAAAATGCCAGGCACTATACTGAGAAATTATCCCCCAGCCCATGAAATTTTTATTACTACCCATCTCTGTCACGCTCAAAGAAGTTACATGACTTACCTGGTGACGTAGATGCTGAAGTATAGGGACTGAGTAAAAACTCACATTTGGCTGAGTCCAAAGGCATGCTTTCATCTGTGCTATAAATTATCTATCAGATTGCCTGGGTCATGCTGTTAACTGTTACTAGTGTTAACAGTGTGCCGGGAAACATGAAGAGTGCAGTATATATCTCACTCATTTCATGTGAGGAAATAGATGTTGGAAGTTTGAGTTGAGTGTTCTAGGGATTATATAACATGAAGTTGTGGCTCCATAATGTCTGTATTTCAGGTCATAAATATTTTACTGTGTTCCCAAAAGGGAAGAAAAAGTGACAGAGATGTATATAACATTTTTTTTTTTCCAAACTAGGAAGTGGTTTGTGGAGAATTAAGGAGTTGTGATACATTATTTTATTCTTCTAGGAGCTTGTTCTTTTTTAAGAGCCAGATATCCAATTACAGGAGCCCCTATGGCAAGGTAGAAGTCAGTAGAATATATAGTATATATTTGGAAAAAACTCATGTGAGTTCCCTACATTTTAAAAATTAACACAAAAATTGAAGTCAAGAAGAATGTAACGTAACACCACATCGCACTGTTTTGTTGTAGTCACTTTGCTAAAAATAGGTATTCTTTTTTTAGGTCCCGGTCACATAGCAAGAATCCTAAAAGGTAGGTATTATTATGCAAGATAGGTATAAGTAGTGAAGTCTTATTTTTCAAAGGCAATTTTTATAGGTTGAATTTTTTTTTTTAATTTATGAGAGTAAATTGTTATTTTTTCTTTGGTAACTCAAGATTTTGAGCATTGTCATTTGAGGAGAAACTGATCAGAAGGCACTCATAAATTACAGCTTGTTTTTTAAAAGAGTAAAATTATATATACTAAACTGGTTCACAAGGGAAAGCTAAAAAATATTCCCAAGTAGTTGTTAAGTCTTTTTTTAGGTCAGTAAGTATGTAACAGGGTTTCTTTAAGGAACAACAGTCTTGTTGCACTTTTTGGAGGTTGCACCTTTTGAAAATACAAGCAGTTAACTAGTTCAGTATTTGAATGTTTTCCATAATAGGTTAATGAAAACAAAAATCTTTAATGTGTGTCCTACTTTTGCCTTTTGTAAATTTATTATTCATCCTTTTGTATTGTGATCACAAAAGCCTTTCAGAGCAACATTTTTATTCTTAAAGAGGAAGAGGGAAAGATAATACATTCTTTGACTTTCAGTGTTATAACATTTAGGGGCTTTTTGAAATCTTTATTTGTAGTTTTTCTAGTTCATGAGAAATTTTTTCTCAGGAAGGAAGAAAATTATATTCCCATTTATTTGTTTCTTCACTTGCCATTCTCTTCCTTCTCTTTGGGCTTTGCTTCAGAAATCCATCCTCACCTTGAATGCCCTTTCTCATTCTCTGTTAAGTCCTACCATTCCTCTTATTCACCTTAGAACTTATCCTTAGAACGTTTCCCTAAAAAGAAAACTTATATTAGCCTCCTTTTAGTTGTTTTAAAAACTTTTCATTGGTATTTTTGCTTAAGAGAGTAAAACAAGTTGGCTGTAATTCCTTCACTTGGAGACACTTAAGGGTGAGGATTGAGTGTTTAGCATAGACAATTTTTAGATCCTGTCTCAAAAAAGAGATGGGATACAGTACAACCCTGTGACTCTGGGTTCCCTCCCTGGTACCATGGGGTGGGGAGACACTAGAAAACTAAAAGATAGTAATAAAGGAACCAGTTATATTAGCTGATTTATATTGTGAGTTTTACATTATAATGTCTTAAGCTACTTAAGCCAAAAATTTGACTTCCACCACTGTAGTCTACCACTGACTAGTCTCACTCCAACCCTGTCCACTCTTCTCCACCTCAGTCTGTTTTTCACACAGCCACATGAGCCCTTTAAAAAATGAAATGGAGGGCCGGGAAGTTAGCTCAGTGGTTCCAGCGCCTGTCTTGCAAGCGCAAGGGCCCGGGTTCAATCCCCGGTAACCACATAACAATACTGGGCGTGGAGACTCACGCACGCCCAGCGGCAACCAGTACCACATACCACAGTGCCGGGCGTGGTGGCTCACGCCTGTAATCCCAGCACTCGGGAGGCAGAGGCAGGAGGATTGCTGTGATGTGAGTTGGAGGCTGAGCTCAGGGCCAGCCTGAACCACAAAGTGAGACCCTGTCTCAAAAAACCAAAAAAAAAAGAAAAAAGAAATGGATTATGTGTGCCCTGTGTTTAAAACTGTCCAAAGGTTTTTCATTTTCTTCATAGAAGTCAGAGTCCTTTCCATAGCTTTTAGATAAGATGATCATGAACCAAACTTGCCTTCAGATACTTCCAATTTGTCTGTTTTCTTAGGATATCTCTTTTGCTTTATTTAACTTAGTAAGAGCCCTGTTTTAAACGTTGTAGTTCTTTGCCATTCTTCTTGTAAGCCCCTTGTGTTACTCTTAACTTGTTTTATTCACCCACGTAGTTTCTGTTTCTCAGTATGCTGAGCCTTCTTCTGTTTCAGGCCTTACGTCTATACGCTTTTCCCTAACTGGCTGCTGTGCGTATTCCTTGCTTCAGCACCACTATGCTATCAGAGAAGCTTCTTTTACTACTTCTGTATAAAACGTGACTGCCGTTTCTCTATCCAGCTTTACCTTACTACTTCTTTACCAGGCAGAGATCATTATACATTCTAGACTGTAAACTCCAAGGGGCCAGGGACTTGGTTTTATTTGTTGCTCAGTCTTTCCTTATAGTTAAAAGAGTACTATAGGCATCCAGTAAATATATTTTGAATGAATGAATAATTGTCTGGAATTTTTAACCCAGTGAAGTAGATTCCTGGCTGGGGATTTAGCTCAGTGGTTCTAGCACATGCCTTGCAAGTGCAAGGTCCTGGGTTTGATCCCCAGTAACCACATACAACAGTGCTGGGCTATAGCTCCAGTGGTACATTCAGTTAGCGCTCAGTACTTATATAACAATGTTGGACATTGTGACTCAGCCCACCTGCAAACAGTACCACATACCACATTGCCGGGTGTGGTGGCTCACACCTGTAATCCCAGCACTTGGCAGGTAGAGGCAGGAGGATTGCTGAGTTCAGGACCAGCCTAAACTACAAAGTGAGACCTTGCCTCAAAAAACTTAAAAAAAAAAAAAGGTAGTAAATTCCCAATACTCAGAATAAGTAGTTAAATATCATTTGATAAAGCTTGTATCAGATGACTTACATTCTTTTCTGTCTGCTCATTTTTGTAAATATTCTGTTCAGATGTAGAAGTACTCTGTTCAGGTGATTGACACAAGGTCTATAACATGCTGTTCTTTATCTGTAATGCTGACCTGAGCTGAATACTTGTAAACTGTTATAAAATAGTCATTTTAAAATGTTTAGTATATAAATGATATCACTCAAACAATATTTTTCAGTTTACTATGAGAAACCATTGCAATCTCACACCATTTTATCAAGATATAATTTCATTTACCCATATTAAGTGAGTGATTTCAGTAAATTTAAAGTTCTACAATCCGACTTAAATATTTACATCTCTTTTTTCTTTGCAGTATTAAAGATAAAACAGAAGGCCTTGCCTACTGTATAGGATTAAAAGGAAAATGTTTAAATTTAAAAATAAATATATTACAGTAAAAGACACATGACTAGGGTGGAGCTCTCGTGGTACAATCAGCACTAGCAGATTAATCCACGTTACAGTACTCCCTCCCTGCTTTGAAGTTCTTATCCTAAGATTCTTGCCATTCAAAAGTGGTTCTAGAAGTTCTTTCCTCAGTGTCTTTATGAGGTGTAATTAAAAAACAAACAGGAATACTGTTGCTGAGTGTCATCCAACAGAAAGGCAAGCTCATAAAAACATTTTGATGTGTCCTCATCTACTCTATTTGCCAGATCTGGCACTCTCTGACTCTTGGCTCTTCCTCAAAGTCAAAATGACTATACAGGTGAATGTTTTGAATTGATTCAGGAAATGAAAGCTGTCACAACAGGGCAGCCAAGGACACTGGGCAAAGACTTCGAGAACTGTGTGAGAAAGTGGCAAGAATGATGAGTGTTTGAAACAAGGTCAACTATTTTGAGACTAATCAATGGAAAATGTATCTTTTAAAAATTTAAATGTTTACCATAACCACCCATGCTTCTTAAACTAAGCAAATGTTCTGTCACTGAGCTACACCCCTAACCCTTGCTTTAAAAAGTTTAATTCTGATGCTGGGGATTTAGCTCCATGGTTCTGGCACCTGCCTTGCAAGTGCAAGGTCCTGGGTTTGATTCCTGGTAACCACACAGCAATGCCAGATGTGTTGCCTCATGCCTGTAATCCCAGCACTCAGGAGGCAGGGGCAGGAGGATTGCGGAGTTCAGGACCAGCCTGAACTGCAAAGTGAGACCTTGTTCTCAACAAACTAAAAAAAAAAAAAAAAAACCAAAATTTAATTCTGAACCCAGGTCTTGCTGAATTGCCTCGCTGCTGCTGAGATTCCAGCAACTACATTTCTATGTCCATCTTTCATCATTCTTTAAAGAAAATTGCATGCTTTTGCCCCCTCTTGTTTTCTTTCACATTTCTCCTGTCTGCATGGCGTCTTCACCTTTGCCACACACACAAGTTAGTTGTGACCTGGTCAGGCCATAGGGAAGTATTTTTCCTTCTCTACTATGTGTACTTGTTAGCAATACTTTTTTTTTTTTTTTTAACCAATTTAAGTTCTCTAAAGTAGTTTTTGCATACTTTTTTTTCCCTTCAAATTGTGTGCTGCTTATAGAACTGTCTGCCTATGTTTTGATTATTCTGTGATTTGGTATATTGCGGGCATTCCATAATTCTTTCTTTAGTCACAGCCTTTCTAATTCAAAGAGTAATTTACCCTAAAGAGTATAATTTGTCATACCTCTCAAAGCATTTTGGTAATTCCTGGCTTGTAGTAGTGGTCCAGATTGTTGCCTTCAATTTTCTTCTGTATTTCTGGTATACATTTATACAATACTGATGAACCTCTAAGCATCAGTGTGTTACTTTTTGTTTTGAAGTCTTAATGTATAGTTATCATACCAGAAATTTAGTCTACATTTAGTTGACTTGAAATAGAATTAATATAAAATAATGCATCTAGAGAACATTTTTTAAGAAAGGGTTAATAGTTAAGTGAGAGATTTTGTAGTCCTGACAGAGCAAGGAAAGTCAAAGCTTACTGTCTTGTAGATCGAGGTCCAGAGAGCATCGCAGACACCGTTCCCGCTCCATGTCTCGAGAACGCAAGAGGAGGACTCGATCCAAGTCCCGAGAGAAACGCCATCGCCACCGGTCCCGCTCCAGCAGCCGCAGCCGTAGCCGCAGCCATCAGCGAAGTCGACACAGTTCTAGAGATAGGAGCAGAGAGCGGTCCAAGAGGAGGTATTAACGTGCCGATCGGAGGATGTGGAGCTACCTTTATGTTTAGCCTGTTGTTTGCTTATGTTACTTAGGGTTAGAGTTTAGATTATTGGTTTGAACTTGCACCTGGTGATATGTACACATTTGTGTGTGGGTGTATACATTTTTTTCCAGATTATATTGGTAGTTCAGAAAGATTTACATGTGACCCCGAATAAGAAATTGGAATATGTGCAGAGGTTATTATTGGTGTTCTCTGCTTTGTATGTCTTGGGGAAAAAAGTATTTTACAGGCAAATAATTTAGGTACTAATAACTCTTGAATTTTTTCAGTATGTATTAACATATTAGGGGCTCTGAGAAGTCCTTTCATTGAGAGTTGTTTAGCTTTGTTTGACTTACTGTTTTCCAAATTTATTGGTACACACTGAGAGGTGACACATTCTAGTATAATCCCTATAGACTGTAGGTAATTCATTGGTGTATGTACAGGTTGGAGGAGCAGGTTCAGAATTTTAAGGAAGCTATGAGACTTTTTGGTGTAAGGAAAATTTAAAAGTTGTAAGGCAGGCAGAGGTATGCTCGAAGACCTGAATATCTAGTGAGCAGAAACAAAGAATGGTAGAGGAGTTCAGTCCTCACAGTCCGTGCAGACTAAGCTCCCAAAACTTCTCAGGTCACATAGCCCTTAAACCAGGTCATTTCTGTGGAATATAAATCATACTCAATTTGCTCTGTTCTCCTTGACGGCTATTTTGAAATACATTTAGGGTAAGCTTTTTTTTTTTTTGAGTGCCTGGTACTTGTTAGTTTTACATTTTCTATGGATTATTCTTCATAGAGTCCATAATAAAATTCATAGAAAGCTGTTTCCTTTTGTTGGACTCTTAGCTACTGGTTCCCCAAATTTATTCACAAGCTGAGTACTTTATAGGGCCCCAATTGGTAGTTTATTTCTTAGATTTTTATCTTTTTTCTTAGAATTTACAGTGAGTTTAATCAGTGAAAATTGTGTGCATCCTATTGCACTAGGCTGGTAAATGAAATGAAGAAAATGTAACATAGTTGAGCACCCATATTCAGGTTGCTGTAAGAAGTTTGCTGTGAACACAGGACTGATACTAGATCCCAGATTATAAAGGCTGACCTGGAGCCAAAAGAGTAAGTGGTGCAGGTTTAGATGAAGGGTGCCAAAGGAGGACACAAAAGGGCTCTAGGTCATCAGTGAAACTGGGGTCAAGTGGGTGTAACTGAAACAGTTGAGGTGTGTAGTTATAGGCCACTTGTCTCTCGCTCTTGAAACAGGGTTTTGGAGGCCACACTCAGTGCAGTATCTAAAAATAAGCCTTTGTTAAAAGTTCTCTGTGTATCTTAATCTGTACATTAAAATTTGAGAATCACGCAGCTAGGTGAAGATCTTGTGTGACCTGCCCAATCGTCATTGTTTCTGGTACTTATGAACTCTTAATGTCTTTACTGGTGGTGGCGATGGGAGGGCTGGGAGTGAAGTCTCCTTCTCTGAGATTGTGACATCAGTCCCTGATGCTTTCTTGCAATTTTCAAGTTGTATAGGAAAATTTTCCTCCTTACTCGTGACACCCCTCTCAGAGACTTCAGCATGTTCACAAAGAGGCCTATTTCTGTAAAACTATTAAAAGTTGTGGTTTTCTAAAGAGCACTCATCTTTGAATTCAAATTACTCTTTTGAAGCATTATTTTTATCAAAATTCATCAGGTAATTGGTATTAAAATCTACTAGTCAGCACATATAACGTTACATTTTGCTATAAATGTGGATTTGATGTTTGAAGGCAAAAGTTCCCATTAGAAGTCTTTGTGCCTCTACTGGGAAGCGCTGCTCTTTGGTATAATAGAGAGTCTCTGTGACCTTTCCTTGGCCCCAGTTTCCTAGGCCAGAGAGGACCACTTGTAAGTTTTCAGTGCTTGCTCCGTTCAGACACAAGACAGTGGAGCCATGCAGAGGCAGAATATGTGTGCTCAGTGGCCCTGGCCAAGTAAGGTCATTTTGTCATCTGTCTGCTGAGTAGAGATAGTGTTTGCTTTATTAGGATTATTGGTAATGCGAGTAAAAACTGTATACAGACTACTCGTGTGTGGGACATTGTAATTGTTTACATAGCATTAGTTGATGTTCATTGCAGTTATTTTTCAGTTCTTATCACTGAGACCTAGCAGCATCAGATATTCTTAGTTATCATTTCTATGATCTTTCTTTATATTCCATTCTTACAAAGGCTATAGATGGAGCTAGTGTAGACTTGGAATCGTTAGACTTGTATTGTGATCATTTTAAACACATTTTAAAATTAAATTTATTAAAACCTTAAGCAGAATACTCAACATTATTAATCTTTCAGTCTTTTATTTAATCCTCCTGAACTATATAAAATGGAGTATATTATTATTTTGCTACCTTATGTTTTCCTCAAAGTATTACGTTATTTGGGGCTGGAAGTATAGTTACACAGTAGAATATATGCTTAGCCTCTACCAGGCCCTGGGTTCAAACTCCAGCACCAAAAAGAAAAGTGTTATTCAGGTCTTGGCAGTGCCTCGAATCTTAATTCTAAATGTGGGTTGAAATAATTATGTAAAAGTTCTGTATCACCTGTAAAGAACCAAATAAATGTAATATTTGTTCCTCATTAATTTTAGATGTTGAAAATATAAGAGATTCTATATTTATTCGAGTTTCATAATATCCTTTGGTTTTTCTTCTAACGAATCTGATACGGGCTTTTTTTTTTTACCTTTCTTATTAAGATGGATATGGGAACAGAGATGGTAGCATTAAGTTATGGCTAATCTGAATTTATTAGTGTGGGTTATCTTTCCTGTCTTCCATTGTGGTTTTAATGAGTTAACTTAGGAGGAGTAAAGCAGATTTTTAAATTAAATGATTATATAAAGCCATATCTATCATTGACTATTTCTCTTGTGTAAGTCAGATGTTGGCAAACTATTACATACAGGCTAAATGAGGCATGTAGCCTGCTTCTGTACAACCAAAAAGCTATGGATGGTTTTACATTCTTAAAGTAAACAGTAGAGGAAGAATACTTCACCGGGACTGTAACCTGCGGCACCTCAGATATTTACTGTCTGGCCAGAAAGCAAACAGAAGATTTGCTGACCTATTATTATGTCATTGATTGCAATCCAATTTGGAATCTGTTATATTTTTTAAAAATCTGATACCATCTTTTCTTTTTAAAGCTATTATCTATATATTATTTTTATATTGAATACCTTTTTATGAATTGAAGCTTTATACTTAACTCCAAAATACTAAAATTATCTTGTAAGTTATTTTAGCATAGACTTTTTTCACAGTACTCGGGATTGAACCTGGGGCCTAACACAGGCTAGGCAGGCGCTCTACCACTGAGCTATACATCCCCATCCCTTTTTAAATTTTTTAAGAAAAGGTCTCACTAAGTTGCCCAGCTGGCCTCAAACTTGTGATCCTCCTGCTTCAGCCTCCGAGTAGCTGGGCATACTGACATTGCCACCATCTGTGCTTAGCACTTACTGTTTTTTTGGCCCTTGGCTATTTGTTGCCACCCACATCCTTTTTTAGTGTCTCTCTTCACTACAGTAGAGCTCTTTTCTGTCAGAAAATTGACTCTTCTGTCTTGGCTGTATTCTAATATATTTCTTCAGCTATCTGTAGCTTAATATTTATCCTATTCTTTCATTTGGGTTTTGGGTTCCCCAACATATTTTGCTCCTCAAATTAATATTTTTCAGATCCTCAAAAGAAAGATTCAGAGACCAAGACTTAGCATCACGTGACAGAGACAGGAGTTCAAGAGACAGATCACCTCGTGACCGAGACCGAAAAGATAAGAAGCGGTCCTATGAGAGTGCTAATGGCAGATCAGAAGACAGGAGGAGCTCTGAAGAGCGCGAAGCAGGGGAGATCTAATTAGCTGTGTACATCCCTTCCATCCTTAAGCTTCCTATGGAGTCACATGCTATTGTCTAGTTTACAGCTGTTTAGGGTAACAGTGAGCAGTTCTAGACACCAATTCAGGATTCAGCTAGGCTAGATGTATAGTATCTAACGTGATCTGAACTGATCCTGTTTCCCTTGATGAAGCCTAAAACTACATCCATAGTTTCTGGTGAACCTATAATACAGTTCTGAAAGAACAGTTTTATAGACACTGATCTTTTTCTTTCAAGTAGGAGTGATAGTGAATGAATTGTTACATGCCTTGGGATTTTTTGAACATTTGTAAAATACTGTCTTCCTTTCTACTCCAAACAGCAGCAGCTTTGGGAATTTTTCTTTTTAATTCTTGTGATTTTTGTATCCCCTAAGACCTGCACTCTCTAACTATAAAAAGGGGGTCAGGGAAGCAATATATCTTCTGTTCTGAGGTTCTATTTCCATTATTAGTACTAGCTTGTTATAGTTCAGAACATTTATACTGGAATGTGTGCTGGAGAAATTGAAAACACTGAGCGTTTTTGTTTGATGGTGCCTATTTAGAAATGGAAATTGGACAGCTGTTGCATTACATACTTATGCTTTTCTATTGAAATTTTAAAATCAACTTTGTCTTGATTTCTCTGTTCCATTGAATTGATATGTTCAGATGTTCTGAGGGGGTGGGGGCAGGGACTCTTTCATAATAAGCACTTGTTTTATTTTGTGTGTGGAGTATAAAAACTACATCTTTATTGTAAAAAATAATAATAAAATGAAAAACAATCACCACCACCATCAAACTATAA
>PVIR01042642.1:0-12126 GCA_004026965.1 Petromus typicus | reverse complement strand
AAAGAACATTCTCATTTATAGGGCAAATATGTGCAGAGAGAGCTCTTATCTCAAGGGACCAAAAAGACTCCAGATGTTGGTCAAATCCATTCAAACTAAAATGTAAACCCATACATTTTATCACTAGAAAGTGATTTCTAAAGTAGTAAGATAGCTTCTGTTAAGCAAACCTCACAGTAATTGGTAGGATTTTCATATGCCCACAAGATACATTTTGTTTCAGTCACTTATCTATTCATTTGTTCTTGCAAGAATACTGAACTTTGGACCCACACGGTGCCGGGTACTCTGGGATTCAACACTGAGTGACAGTGACGTCACAAATGTATTAGAAGAATGAAAGCAACCAGCTAGGAAAGCAGCTATTAAATAAGTCAATGATGTATTTAATTAAAGATACTTTATGTTCTCTGAGGAAATAGAGGATTTTGTGAGCTTAACTTTATGCAGGCAAGGACAGACTCCTCTTAACAAGTCATCCTCTGACAGATGTCAGACTCTTAAGTGAGGAATGAATAGGTACTTGCAAAAATGTATGAGTGGAAGGGAGAGGAATTTTGTAGACAGACCATTAAATATATGATGAGGTTTTAGGAAGGACTTGAGATTTAGGCACCTGTGGTAAGGTGCTCCAACTGACAGAATCAAGAGCAAGCAAACTCTCACCTTCAACACAGACAGCCAAATACCTAGAGCCTGCCTTCCAAACCTTCAAAGAACACCAACTTGCAGCAGAAATGGTGATGAACATGAACCATAAGAAAGAGCCTAGAAATGTGTGCCGGAAAAAGACAAGTCCTGCCCAGAATTGTGGAAATGAGGAAGCAGCGCTGATATCTGAGAATTTGTCTTGTGCTTACAGACAAACCTCAGAATTTTTGCTAGTAGGCAGGATGCTTACGGCTGGACTGTATTTCTCTCTTCTTGATCAGAAAAACTTTATAGAGCATTAACATCAATGAAGAATAACACAAGACATTTATGATGTGACACAAATACAAGACCAGTGTAGGGCACAGATCACTCCATATATCCCTCCCCCTGGGCTGAAATGACAGACTGCTCTTTCTTTACCAATCAAACCCTGTACTCTGCTGACCTTCTTTCTCTCTATACAAGAGTAACTGAAATGTTTGTAGAATGGTCACTAATGTGGACCAAATCTAGACCACATCTTTAATTTCATAGCCCTTCAAACTATCCAAGTAAAATTGAAATCATTTAGTAATTTCTTTTGAACCCATCTTACTCTGACAATCTGCATTCCATATGGCGTGTGTTTCTGCTTAATGGGATAAATAATGATTCCACTTATTCATCTGTAAATATGTTCCCAATGTTCTCTGATGAAAGACTTAGGGAATTGTGACGTCTGAAAGCAGGAGGCTAAAGAAGTGCATTGTTGCTTTTTATCTAGTGGTCATGTGGGTGGTTTCAGAAGGGCTATCTTCTTAAAGGGACACTGGCTGGGGACCCGGAGATTTAGCTCAGTGGTTCTGGTGCCTGCCTTTCAAGCGCAAGGGCCCGGGTTCGATTCCCGGTAACCACATACTATACTGGGTGTGGAAACTCACCCCAGCAGCAACCAGTACCACATACCACAGTGCTGGGCATGGTGGCTCACGCCTGTAATCCCAGCACTCGGGAGGCAGAGGCAGGAGGATTGCTGTGATGTGAGTTGGAGGCTGAGCTCAGAGCCAGCCTGAACTACAAAGTGAGACCTTGTCTCAAAAAACCTAAAAAAAAAGGGACACTGCCCATTGTAAACACTCCAAATGTTACGCCTTGTCAGGTTCTTTGAAGGAAAATAGTGGAATTTTCTTTCTTGCCTACATTTCCATGCTCTGGCTAATACATATCAAGCTATTTTGCAGTTAGGAAAGCTATTTTAAGTCCTTTATTAAATACTATATAGAACTATTAAATACACCCCATCTTGCATTCAACATCCTTCTTTAGCTCAGGGCCTTTAAATGCATTTTTATAATTTTTCTTTTGAATATTTATCACTGAATGCCTCATTTCATTTACAGTCTAGTGATTTTTTTTAGCAATTATTTCAGAAGCCTAGTGAAATTCTTTCACTGTGAGAAACTGAAACTGCAAATCGCTTTCAAATGTAGTGAAATATTTATAAATGTTAACCATGGCAATTAATGAGGTTAATACAGTAAGATGTTTATGTAAACATTTATTAATTTTTATGTCTTAAGTATCAAGCGAACAATTTAGACTGTTTTACAGGTCTCTGATATTTTTGCAGGTTCTTGGAAAGCACCTAGGAACCTAGAATTCTATCTCCCCACTTCCCTATCTAGAGTGTTTTTGATAGTTCTTGCTTTTAGTCTTTAACCAGTAAAACAGTATCTCTAACATCTATTGATTTATTATATTGTTGATTCATATTTAGAACCTAACTCAAAAATATAAAAAGGTTACAAGTACAATATAAGATTCATTTACTCCTTAAAAATTATTTTATTTTGATACCGGGGATCAGACTCAGGACCTCGAGCTTGGCAGGCAGGCACTGAGTCACTGAGCTAAATCCCTGGCTCAGCCCCTTAATAATTTTAAATTACAACTCACAACATAATTCTCACTACCTTACCATTGTTTTCTAGCTATAAACAGGCTACTAGTAAGGTCATCTTCCTGTACAATGTCAATTCAACATCAACTTTGGGAAATTAACATTAATGCATCAAATGTTATTTTATTGTTCTTTTAGTTGTACCAAAAATTGAACATAGGGCCTTCATACTATAAGTTACCCCCACAGCCCTATCTTTGCTTTTATTTTAAAACAGACTCTTGCTGATTAACTAAGTTTCTCAGCTCAAACTTGCAATCCTTAGGTCTCAGCCTCCTAAAGTGCTAGGATCACAGGCATACTATTTAATGCTCAAATTCTTTTCAAAATCCTCCAGGGTCTGAACAACATCCTTGGTGACACAAACTTTATAGTCACGCAGTCCAGTTGGGTCTTCTTCATCTCCCATTGATTTTTATGAATATACCAGTTTTAGAGATTCCAGCCCTCTTACTTCATAGTTTCTCTCAAAGGAAGGCTATGTGAGATGTCTTCTCATTAAAATCAGGTCTCCCTCTTTTGGAGGGTGATCCAGAGCATTTCCCTCTGTTGTGACATAAGAGGTAATGCACACATTCAGTTTGCCCCAGCAGGGAGGATGCAGATTTTGATTACAGGACCAAGACTAAGCACGCCAGGTTTTTCTCCTATAAAAATTATTAATTAGAAAATTGTGATCTTTCTATATTTCACACGAAATCACTTTGAGCTATGTATTTAATTTATTGTTATATATTTTCCTTTTTTCCCACTGTCATCTATCTAAATGATTAATTCATGGGGGGAAGAGGTTATGGGGAGGGCAAAGGAATGGGAAAAAGGAGAATTAAGTCATGTCATGTATTGGTACAAATTTTCAATACCAACTGTGATCATAATGTGTATATAAAAATGTACCAATAAAACCAATTTTTAAAAATTATTAATTCAGAACTGATACCTCCAAATCCAGTTCCACTCACAGAATTTGTTCTGATTTCCCTTTGACTATATTTACAATTCTATTCTCTGACACCCATTACCCTGATTGCAGCTGCCAGGTCATCTTTCACTCAGCACATTACAAATCTCAGTCACTATGATGCCCCAAGGATGGTTTGGCAGGTCTCTGGCCCCTCCCAGGGTCTGACACCCCACCTATGCAAACTCCTGCATGGAAAAATCTCCTTCCTCTGTCCAGATCCCAGTCCCTTGTTCTGATACAACAACAGTCTTAGGACTAATTGTTTCCCAAGAATGGAAGAGAGAAAACAGAACTAAAGAAAATGTGGAAGGAAAGAGGAAAGGTATGAAGAAGGGCCATCTTGCACGTCTGCATTTACATCAATAGGATGCTCTCCCCAGAATTCTATTTATACGCTATTCTGCTACTTTCCCCTCAACTAAATCAAAAGGGAGCTATACACTGCCTCATCAGAGAGCTGTGATGTTTAGTGTGCACATAAAATAATTATGGGCACACATGTACCAATCTAATAACCATATTTTATACCTCTCCATTCACCAGTGAAGAGCCTTAGTTATACAGTCACTACTGAACTGAGGTACCATATTCATTTTTAATATGACAAGATAATTTGCCACTTATCCCAAGATAACAAGGTTGTGAATGATTTAATTGGAATGGATTCAAAATTATCTTCCTAAGAAAGTCATTTCTAATCACTTCCATTCTGATATCCTTTCTTGAGTGGAAGAGGTGGGAAGTCTGAGCAATGTAAACTGTCATTACACTTTTAATATCGTCACAGCAACCTGTTATCTCTATATGGTAGGTGTACCTTGTCTCTTGAGTTGGATTTAAAAAGCTGAGACCATGACTAAGACTCATCAAATATCAATGATTTATTTAATCTAACACAAATTTTAGATTCAGCTACCTTTGAAGAGCCCCACCTACAACCCCATGAGGTTTGGGAGCCCTCTAGACACAGCCTATACATATAATAAAAACTTTAGGAAAAGATGACATGCTCATTTTTAAATGAAATATTTAATCTTTTAGTAATTTAGTTGGAAGAAGCTTCTAATGTCTCCCAGATTTCATTAGGTTTCATGAATAAATACTGTCAGTTATGATTCCAACTATGCTTTCAAGGATTTTTGATAGGAAATGGCACTGGAAGATAAAAACTCATAAAGCAGACAATAGATTTCCTCGCCTAGATAATATAATGGCGACTTAGCTGGGCATAGTGGTGCATGCCTGCAATCCTAGCACTCTGGGGTGAGGCAGAAGATTATGGCTCAGGACGGGCAACTTATTGACTTAGTGAGACTTCGCTGTAAAATGAAAATGGCTGGCATGTAGCCCATATAAAGGCCCCCAGTATAGGGAGAGCTGTCTCACTTCAAGGCAAAGGCTGTGATGGTTTCCCAGAAGCTTCTTTATAAAAGTGGGACTCCAATATATGAGATTCCTTGTAATTCTTCCTCTGCCTCACACTTACGTGATTAGAAAATTTGAGGTAAAAAGAGAGAAAGCAGACATGAAGTTCACACAGCCTGCTGAGCTGTGAATGGCAGTGTTGGTCTGTGACCTCAAGAGCTTCCTGTCTTCTGCCAGTCTCTAAAAAGCAATTACTTAAATAAGGGTAAAATCTCATGCCCTTTAGAGTCACTGATATTTTCATATCACATTTTGACTCTTTTCCTAGTATAATTGGCAAGCTCCTTTATGAAATTATGAAAAAATATATTCATGTGATTTGCTAAACCTAATTCTAATTTTTCAAATATCTATTTAATGAAAAACCAATAATACAATTGAAAACCAATAATACTTTAGAACATGGGAAGTTACATTTGATATAATGAGAAATTCCTTTTTTCTTTTTTTTATTATTATCTTTATCGGTACATTAAATATACACATCATGATTGCACTCCATAATGGGGATTTGTACCAGTATAAGACACAATTTAATTCTCATTTTTTCCCATAACCCTACCCACCCTACCACTCCCCCATATACATAAAATTTGTTTCCTTACTTTTTTGTTACTCTCAACATTTTCCCCCTTCACCCTATTTACATTGAGCATTTTCTATTTCACAATATATAACATACAATGCTAGGACTCATTACATCTTTATCTTCTCATACCAGAGAAAAGATGCGATATGTACCTATCTGTGCCCTATTCATTTCACTTATGAGGATATCCTCAAGGTATGTCCATTTAAGTAGAAATGATTCAAACTTATCATTTTTTATGGCAGAGTAATACTCCATTCTGTAGAAGAACCACAGCTTTTTTATCCAGTCTCCAGTTGATGGACATTTGGGTTGTTTCCAAGATGTAGCAATCAGTTCTAAGAGGAAAATTCATAGTAGTGAAAGCCTACATCCAGAAAACAGAGCAAGCTCAAATAAACAACTTAATGCTGCACCTCAAGCAACTAGAAAGAGAGGAGCAAAACAAACTGAAAGCTCACACTAGGCAAGAAATTATAAGGATCAGGGCAGAAATTAATGCAATAGAAACCAAGAGAATGGTTCAAAAAATCAATGAATCAAAAAGTTGGTTCTTTGAGAGGATAAATAAAATTGATAGACCCTTACCCAACCTCATTAAACAAAGGAAGGAAAAGGCTCATATCTATGCTATTAGGAATGAGAACGGAGAAATTCCTTTTTTGACCAAGGATTATCACATTTTCTCTACATTTTTGTCAGCCTAGCTGTTTCTCACGAACTCAAACTGTGAGCCTGAGAACCTTCCCTTCCCAAACAGCCCAAGTGCTTGCCTTGCAGGAACTGCATGTACCTAAGCAGTCACTTTTCTAAGAGATCCAGACTTTCAATGGAGGGCTCTGACGAGCCAGCCCCTCAAAAGTGATCACTGCTTCGAATGCTCAGGTTCAGGTTACCTGCAAATAAAAGCTGCAGTGATCCCTCCCAGAGAAGACTGCTACCTCCTAACAAGAGCAGAGTACTTACAGTCCAGTCTCCTTATAAAAAACCCTGAATCCTACTTAGTGACAACACCTAGGAAGAATAAAGTTGTTCTAACAAAATAATTACAACCTGACACAGTCCTTCAAGAAATGAACTCATTCATCAATCCAAGACGTTTAGCAAACTAATTTCTAGCACTCAGACATTCTTAGTAACATATATCTGTGCCTGTTTGGATACAAATGAGTAAAGGAGCTACACACTGATTGGAAAGTGGAAAAGTGACTGTTTCAATGTAGACATAGAATAACATTAGTCTTCAGTGGTCTTGATAGACCACATGTCTTCTCTCTCCATGAGAAGAGTCCCATATTCTTACATCTTTGGTAAGGAAAAATGTTTTCTTTCCCAAATTATATGCTAGCTTTCACTGGCTGATGGCTAGCATTTATCTGGTGACTCAGCAAGTCCATAATGAACACTTGCCCATGCTAAACACTGAGTGTTTGAGTAGTTGAGTAGGATAAATGAGTGTTGAGTAGGATAAATGATATTCTCCTGTCCTTCAATTCACAGCTGCTCCACTGTGTGAAGTAATAACTTCCGTAAATGCGGTGCATGACAAGGGAGTATGACAAGGCTGACTGAGGGCTTACGTAAAGCTCCCTTCCTGAAGTCAGCTCTCGGGGTACACCCTTCTTCAAGAGGCTGTGTGGTCCATGTGAGCTTTCCAGATCATAACCCTGCTCGCCTTTCCAGCCATTCCTCTTCTGCTTCTCCACTATATTCATCCCTGCCCCACCTTATCCACTTACAATGCAATAGTCAAGTTTATTTAGGAAACCACTGTGATGTTTGTGTTTTCTACAAAGTAGATTCTGAGATGCAAAGCAATGTTTAGAGAATCTCCTGAGGAGAGCTTTTAGTATTAGCATGTATGGAAGAGAAACAGTGAAAAAAAAACAGAGTTGAGCCACAGGAAAGACTGAACTCCGACAGAATCTAAACACAGGCTTCAGCCAGCTGTGTGCTCTGCAGCCTGGTGGGTCCTCAGCAGCAGCCTACGGTGGCGACAGAGCTGGGGGAGCTCCCAGCATGAGATGGAGGGAGTCCACTCTGGGAAAGGACTAGGGCCATGAGCAAGAAAATCCAAGATGCAATACTTCCCGGGGAATGAACACTGTCAGTGAGTTTAGTCTGCTGCAGTCTTTCCAGCAACCTGGGTAATAAATCCTTCATTTCCAAAACCAGACATCGGTGGTCCATGCCAGCACACAGCAGACTCTTACCTCTCTCATGTGTGGAGCTGATTTCCTTGCCTCAGATCTTTCACTCATCCTTCAGCTTTAAAGGAAATGTCTTTGTCCTGCATGTTTCTCTTGATAGACTCTCCCATATAAAACTTGCACTTCTCAAGCAGTAACCCTTACAACAGTGTAATCTAGTTGTTCACTTTATGTATTTCCTTTATATTTGGTGCCACCGGGGACACAAACAGTCTATTATTATATCATCAATGCTTCATATCCTGGCTGCTACAAAGGAGAATATTGGTAAACATGGATGAGCTCCAAAGACAATCAAGGCATTGCTTAAATTCCATGTATTGAAAAAGCTCTCTGTGAGTCTTTGGAGATGTTACTCAATCCTCTTGATTTTTCTCTTTTCCCCACACAAAATGAAAACAACTCACACTAGTAGAGGGCAGTATTATGTGTTCCAGGACAGATCCCAATTGATTCTAATTCTCCTTTTCTCTGTTCTTGTATAAATAAGGTCCAAAGTATCTTCAAGGTTTTTGTGAGTCGGCATGAAAAATTTTTTTTTTCATAACACAAAAAGATTTACCATCAACAGAAGAATTTTTTTGAAACTTTAATGTGGCTGACTCCTGATGCATGTAAAGCTTGATATTAATTCTAAGAAGAAACCACTTTAATGGGATAGAGTGGCAAAATTAGCAGAAAATTGATAAAAGGTGTTTAAATACTAAATCTTATATAATCTCTGTCCATTAGATCCAAATAGGCCATTGCTGACTCTCGTGACATGGGGGACACATGAATATTATAAGTGCAAATTTTCCAAGTAAAATTTTAATTTTTTGATTTTATAATGTACATGTCCCTGTGCAGTGATTCAGAAAAGGACATAACTACGAAAGCTACGTAGTTTCTAGCTTTGGGGATAATTTAGCTTGTACTCTGTCACAACTATGCTTTGACAAATAAGTTTTGGTGCAGGACTTAGATTAGAAATAGTACCTCGTATGCCCTGCACCAGAGCCTTGTCCTGGGGATGACACCATTTCCCACGTTTCATAGCTGGTCTGAGTCTGCTTCACTAAATGCTAGTGAATGACAAAAATAAGCTTCCCACTTTTCTTCCCTGCTGCTGCTGCACTCCAGCTGTCTTCAGAGCAGCTCTCCTCGGGCGCTGGGACCATCCATTCTCTGCACATGGTTGGGCCAAGAGATTAATGGTAGAATAGCTGCTCCCATCAGGAGGCTGGCTGTGCTCCAGACTTGCACCACAACTCATCATCTTTCTCTTCCAGGATGAGGGCATGTTGTCACCAATAGTAATGAGGCTGCTGAAGGAGCCAGATACAATTCAAGGTCTAGGGGTTTCTGTCTGAGAAGCTGTCCGGGAACCTTTGTGTGAGCCTCTGGTCACCTCCTGTCCTACCAGATCCTCACTGCTCACCTTTCAGCTTCCTTTGTGAGGGTTGTATGTTTCAGCAGCACCTTTTCATAAGTGTCTTACTCAGTAATGTAGAAAAGTCTTTAGACTGACATGCAAAGCCTTTTAAATACAACTTCCATTAGTCTTTTAGGTCATATCTGCAAATTAGGCTCACATATCTCAAGATAAGGTGTCCCTTTCTGTTTCACTCTACCTTATCACTGCTTACCTATCTTTCTTACTTCATTACCTATTTTAATACAAAAACCACAGAGACTTTTTAAAAATCACGTTAGATCATGTAATTCCCCTGCACCAACTATTAGCTTGCTCTGTCATTTCCAGTAAATGAATGCCTTAGCGTTCTCAAGGCCCTTCCTTTCTACGCTCCCTCAGATGTTTTAAAGTTTCAGTTAACAATTTTCATACATTTCTATCTTAAATTTGTTGTATTTACTTTCCTTTTTGTCCAATTTTCTCCTTGAGTTCTACTTCATCCCTTCATTGTTCCTTAGTTTTTGACTCAAAATTAAAATATCTCCTCTCATGGAGCAGAAAGTATTAACCTTTTCCTACATTCAAGTTAAATTCTGTCGTGTTAGCCAGTCATTGAATCTGCTTGGAAGGACATAAGACCTTGAACAAGGCAATCCCTTTGAGGCAGGCACGATCCAGGGAATGCTGCCACATTCCACTCTCGCCCTTCTCCCTTCCCCATCACCAACTCCTAGCCCACTTCCTTTTTATATTTTTTGTGTGACCCTTAACTCCACCTTATTATGTATATTAACATATTGATGTTTTTATTTCCATCTCTAGCATTCAGCACCATGCCTGGCCGTGGTGTAAATTGCTAGAATATGTACATAAAGAAACAAGCAAAGATAAAGCAGCCTTTCCTCCCCCGTTGGCTCTTGCCTTCTACTTCCTGTGCCCACCACTCCCTCTCCTTTCTACACTCCAGCCTGACATTAACTCCAGCTTGGCCCAATGACTCCTTATTTTTACCTGCAGCACACTTTCACGGTGAGATTTACTTCCTGGAGCCTGTTAAAGTAGGTGTTTTCAATGACAAATATATTTGAAAGTTATAAAAGACATTAGTAATTTTGTAAGACATTTTTAAGATCATTTAGTGCAATAAGTTCTTACTTTTTCATATCTTCAGCTTTCTGTTTCTGAATTTGATAATAATTTATCGAATCTGAACAAATAAGATTAATTTCACATACATTTGAAAGAGCAACCACAGTCACAGCCAGTCTTACCTTTAGATACCATTAATCATGTTTTATTCTCTTTTAGGAATTGAATAAAATCGTTTCCCAAGAAATTAAATTTAATCAATTAAAATGTGTTGCTATTCTGATCTTGAATCAGTCTCCAGTGATGACAGGCTTCTAATACCATGGATTTTGAATAACTAGAAGGGTTTCCTCAGTCTGTACTATTTATTATGATGATCTTAACAACTGTAGAACTTGACATGACTTCTAAATAATTCAAAAAATATTAAATTATTGTCATAATTATTTTGCTGGTTCTATAAACATTTCAATTCTCTTATGACAAGTAATTTATATGTGAAAAGATACAGTAAAAATCTCTCTATTCTAAGTGACAATAATATAGGAAGATCTCTTAGGTCTGTGTAACACTACCTTCTGTTGTTGATATTAACCTAAAGATGTGTTATGTTAAGACTGACATTTTGATGGTATGGATACATTTCACAATTGTAAAATAGAAAAAAGTCACTGGTACTATATATAGTACCAATAAAGTCAATTTAAAAAAAATAAATAAGATTTTAATTTTAATTACAAAAAGTATGTTAGATTTATTGTACTTTCTATTGTGCTGTATGTTTATTCCAGTTGACCAAAGCTTATATCATAATTACTAAAACAAAACATTTAAATAAACTGGATCCAGAAAAGTTCATTTTTCCTAGACATCACACATAGTTTGATAGTAGTTTGACTGTGACAAAACCGGTCTGGAGACCTAACGAGATTGGAAAGATACAAGCCTACATACATCACACTACCCTGGTACATGGGATTGAACTAAGGGCCTTGTGCTTGCCAGAAAGGCACAGCAACATGGAACTCCTTCAATCCCTACACATTTTTAAAATTTAATCTTCATTGGTATATTATGAATACACATCATCATTGCATTCCACATTGAGAGTTTATACCAGAATATGACACGACTTGATTCTCATTTTTCCCCTTTACCCTACACATTTTTAAAGTGAGAACTTTATTCATGTCACTGTGGGAAACTAGAGAAGGGAATGTAAACAAAACCTTTGCATTAGGTTCTGGTCTCTTGTCAGTTGACAGCACAAGGAGAGTAATTACATTTAGACAGAAATGAAGCTTAAGAGAAGATGCTGAGCCTGTGCCTGATCCACACAGGTTTTGGCAACAAAGACCCAGACACCCGAGCTGCCACATGTATTCCTCAGATCCAAGCTGGCTACACCTTTCACTCTACATATTTTAAAAGACCTGGGAGGCCAACAGTAGTCCTTGAGAAGTTACATAGATGAAGATCCCACAGGGCAGGGCAGATGTCAGCAGTAGGCTTTGAGAAGTTAGGCAGATCTGGGCAGTTTCCCTTGAACCCCGGCATCACAGCATGTGGGACCATTGAGTCCCTGGTATTACCAGAGGTGAAGACTAAGTCTAAAGCCCCTCCCTCTCTATAGGCAGAAAGGCCTGCTCACTTTTTTTTTGTTTTTTTTTTAGGTTTTTTGAGACAGGGTCTCGCTTTGTGGTTCAGGCTGGCCCTGAGCTCAGCCTCAAACTCACATCACAATCCTCCTGCCTCTGCCTCCTGAGTGCTGGGATTACAGGCGTGAGCCACCACGCCCGGCACTGTGGTATGTGGTACTGGTTGCTGCTGGGTGTGGGTCTCCACACCCAGTATTGTTAT
>PVIR01042641.1:0-11931 GCA_004026965.1 Petromus typicus | reverse complement strand
ATGTTGACACATAGATTTGGGGTGACTCTTGCATCAGAAAGGAAGGGTTCAGGTATCCGGGTTCTTGGTGACCTGTCACCCACTCTTGGGATTCACCCTTGTGCTGACTCTTGCCCATCCATAGTCAGAGGACATCCTCTCTTTTGTGCCCCTCATGGCTGGTGGGGTGGCTGCAGGTGTCCTTGCTCTAAGTACTCACTGGGCTTCAGCTCCTCTGGGCTGGGCCGCACCGGGCAGTGTTCTGCACAGCCCCTTCCTATCTCCGTCCTGTCTTCTTCCCAGCAAATCCCGCTCCTCTGTGTTAGCTTGAAGCTGTGCTGCATGAAGACAAATCTTCCCTGTATGAATGGTAACATCGATGGGTCCTTTATCTATGGTCTTCTCTGGTAGTGGTATGTGGTAAGCAGAAATAAATTCAGCTGTTTGTTCTGTCTTCTGTTACTATAAAACAAATAACTGAAGGTAGTTGACTTATAAAGAAAAGGGGTTTGTTTAGCTCAGTTTGGGAAGCTGAAGGTCCAAGATGAAGCAGTCTAATTGCTTTGGATTATATGAGGCTCTAGTGGCAGAGGGCATGATGCTCGGAGAGGATATAAAAGAGAGACCATATGGCAAGACAGGAAGCAAAAGAGAGGGGAGAGGCTAGTCTCACTCTTTTATAACAGCTCCTCTCAGGGGAGTTGACTGGCGTCCCACAGAAACTTCATTAAGGGGGCTGGGGATTTAGCTCAGTGGTTCCAGCGCCTGTCTTGCAAGTGCAAGGCCTGGGTTCGATCCCTGGTTAACCATATATAATACTGGGTGTGGAGACTCAACCCAGCAGCAATCAGTACCACATACCACAGTGCCAGGCGTGATGGCTCACGCCTGTAATCCCAGCACTTGGGAGACAGAGGCAGGAGGATTGCTGTGATGTGAGTTGGAGGCTGAGCTCAGGGCCAGCCTGAACCACAAAAGTGAAACCCTGTCTCAAAAAAAGAAAAAGAAAAGAAACTTCATTAAGGGCCGGGGATTTAGCTCAGTGGTTCCAGCATCTGCCTTGCAAGCTCAAGGTCCCAAATTTGATCCCCAGTAACCACATACCACAATGCTTGGCATGGTGACTCACACCCATGAGTGATCAGTATCACACACCACAATGCCAGGCATGGTTGCTCACACCTGTAATCCCAGCACTCAGAAAGAAAAGACAAGAGGATGGCTGTGAGTTCCAGGCTTGCCTGGGCTACACAGGAAGCTCAGAACCGGCCTGAACTACAAAAGCAAAACTCTGTCTCAAAAAAAAAAAAAAAAATTTAAGGGCCACTGAGGGCCGAGTTCCAATACATGAACCCTTGTTATCCCATCCGTAACATCGGCACTGAAACAGATCATATTCTAGAATGCAGTAATCATATCAAGAGTAGACCTGGTTGGGAGACGTGTTCTACATTTTTCACTATAACATTCCAAATAGTACTTTAAACTTGACCAGAGAGTGAGTTGTCATTACATATTCTCCATACTCTGGGTAATACATGGTAGTGGTCATTATCAATGAAGCAATCAATGAACCACCACCTTTGAAAGAGTCATAAGAACCCAGTGTTCACCAGCAGCACAATGGATAATGTAACAAGCATCAAAGAAAATTTTTAAAAATAGGGAAATGTAGAAACAAGAAGACTCATTGTTTCATCATGAATAGAGCCTGAAGAGCCATAGCATTGTCAGCAATAGTAATCTTGCTGTCTTTCTCTTATGGTAGGAAATATGACATGAACCCAGAACAGAATATAGGATAGTAAAGAGCAGGAAGAGATGCTGCTTAGATAGTGCAAAGAATTTTCATATTGTTTCATAGACAGTACACAAATATCTAAGGACTTCTGTACTGATAATTTTAAATCTTGGTCAACAGATCTCCATATATCACATAAGACCAAGAATTTTGTTATTTTCTAACCAAATTTTTTTTATAGTCAGGGCTTCTGAATACATTTTCCAGGCCAGGGCTGTTCCTGCTTTTAGATTCAATGTCTTCCTAGTGTTCACGCTTAGGTCCCCATCTCTCCTTCTGGCTTCACCCCCGGTTTTCCTCTGAGCAACCACTCCTGGGCCCATCATTACTCCACATGAACTCTGAGGAAGCTGAACTCACCAGGCCTCTGGAGGAAAGAGTGGCTTAGGTCTGGGTCCACTAGACATTTCATTCCTCTGGTCCCAGCTGTTGGTTCATGGATGGGTATATGACTCAGTCAGAGCCAATGAGGTATAATGAGACTTTTACTTGGGATCCTGGGAAAGAGATTCTCTTTCCTTCTGTGCTCAGTATCTAAGGTTTCATGTGAGCTGGATCCGCTACTGCTGTCACATGAGGCCTGAAACTCAACCCAGGAAGTGAAGAGATGCAGACAATGGGTGAAAGGGACTAGAATCTGGTGACTCCATCTGACTCCCAGACCCAGCAGCATCTCAAGGCAGCATACTGACCTGTGGCCCATGAGCCAATGATGCTTTTCTTTAGAAGGATTTTGCTACTACAGCCAGATTAAATCAAACGATAATCAATCATACTTGGGAGTAGGTGTCTTCGCTACCCATGTGCCAGTGTCTTTCCATTCTCATGTTTCTGCTGCCTAACAAAGAATAACATGAAACTTTTCCAGACCTCCATTTGCTCTTATTTGTTCTTTTCCTCTGCCTTACATCGGAGGCCTCTTGTCATCCATGGCGGACTCTGCTCTCCCCAGACACCAAGGAAAATGGGAGGGACCCCTGCCCCATGGGACCCACGCCCACTCTAGAACCTTTCCAGTCTTTCTGGGGTAAGTGAGATTCTCCACTCACCAAAGCCTTGGTGCCAAGTCATGTGCCTGAGACACTGAAATCAGAATTATCAGAATCACCCGCTTGGCAGACTTGAGGAGTTATATATAACTACTTTTATTTCAATTTTCTACTCTTTCAAGTCTTTGCATGTACTGCTTTTGGTACAAGCTTTAAAGTCTTCCTTCTTAGACCACCCTATTCCAGGGTGTTCAGAGCCTGGAGAAGACGTGGGTTTAGAGTGTCACTGTGGTTCTGATGATACTCACAGAGACAACTAGGAAGCCTATGAGTTCTCTGTAGTCACTGCCACACGGTGTCCCTGCTGATTTCTGGCTGGTCGCAGCTTCCGGATGCTCGGCCATTGCTGCTGGATGTCCTTGATGAATTCCCACACAAATGACAGCTGTGCCTTCTCTTTGACTCCTTCATAGCACTTATTACAATCCAAATCCTGTATTTGTTTCATTGTTTATGATCTGTCTCTGTTGAACTCCATCCAAATTGTAGGCTTATGCAATAAATAAATGATGTCAGTCAATACCTGAGTTTCAAGTGGGTTTTTTTGTTTTTGTTTTTGTTTTTGCTTTGGGACAGAGTCTCTCTTTGAAGTTCAGGCTGACCCTGGACTCACTTATGTAGCCCAGGCTAGACTTGAACTCATAGCAATCCTCCTGCCTCTGCCTCCCGAGGGCTGAGATTACAGGTATGAGCCACTATGCCTGGCATTGTTGTATGTGGTTACAAGGGATCGAACTCGGGACCTTGCACCTGCCAGGAAGACACTGGAATCATTGCGCTAAATACTCAGTCCTCAAGTGTTTGATTATGCAGCAAGAGTAACAAAGACACTTACCAAACTTTACTCCTAGTTCTTCTACTATGGCTGAGCCCCACAATCAAGTTCTGCCTCAGTTTCCCTGCTATACATGCCAGGTCCCCATTTTGGCCTGAGCCGCAAGTGGTAACTTACATCTTGTCCCATCTGTGGAGTGGACTGCAGTCTGAGGACAATCCTCAGATCGCTTAGGCTGTGGGGTCATCACCCCCGTCCTCTTCAGCAGCCCACGCTGAGATCTGGAATGAGTCACCAGAGACAGCTTTTGACCTTGAGAAGGATGAGATGTGGGTGTCATTTCTAGTTGGTTGGCATCCCTCTCATCCCCCTGGCTGCATCTGTTAACACTCAGCAAAGGACTTGTTCGCGTGCCTTGGCTGGAGAAGGTGTGTGCCACGTCCAACTCCCAGCTTCCCTGTTGCACTCTGTTAACTCCTTGTGGATGGAATCAGGCTCCACAGACTCAAGGAAACCATCTCAGAAGCCTCTGCTAAGTGGTTCTGGAACGTTTAGATGCCATTTAGCTGCTTGGGTGAGCCACTGACTGCCTCATTAACCTGACAAACTGCTGGTAGCAACTTGCTCGCTTTCTTCCTCCTGGCATTGGGCACTGACTGGCACACTTGGGTCCTTGGCTCCAGGACACTCTGAATGTTAGGAGGCTGAGAGAGGCTGGCTGCGGAGGTCAATAGATACATATTCAACTTCCAACTTTATATGTCTCCCTTACTTTCCTGTGATCCTAAGCAGAAGCTGTCACCTCCCTGATCTCAGGACTCCACGTGTGTTCACCAGGAACAAGGCCAGCCTCAGAAAGTTGATATGAGAGGTCAGTAAAATAAGGTGCACAACCCACATTCTAGCTGGGCTACCAGGCCTTAAAGTCAACAAAATGAGTTCAAATCTCCCACTTGCCTTTCTGCGCAAGTTAATGCTTGCTAAGGGCTCGTAACAGTGCCTGTTAGAAGCACGAGACAAAGTCCAGGGGATTTGAAAGATCACTGTTTTGTGCTCCTAACTCTTGGCTTCTAGAATGTTGGTCCTAAGAGGGGACGAGGTTCAGACGTTAGGAGTGGATTTCTGGGCTTGAATCTCAGCTCTGTTACTTACTCTGTGTGTGAGCTTGGCAGGGATAACCTCTTAGACCTGTGAAATGAGATGATAACAGCACTTACCTTATAAAGTTGTCACAAATATTTAACAAGTGACTATGTGTAAATCACCAGAACAGACGGCAGTTCACAAAGGTCAGCTGTTACTACTCTGCACTTTATTCACCGTGATGTCACGTCCCATCCCTCCTGAGTTCCTAGCCTGGGTTCAATCTCCAGTACTACGAAAGAATTTTTTTTTTTTTAACTTTGTGAGAATAATAGAACTTACTAGAAAAAGTAGAGTGCAGTGTTAGAAGAGGGAGGTGTTAACAGCCTGACACACAAATAGATCAGGTTGATCGTTACATGTGGCAGTCCTCCAGCTGCCTGCCTACCTCCCGCGAAAGCCTCTCTCCGTGGCGTTACATGTGCCTCCATTCTGTTCATTTTCCTCTGTCCTCTTGCTTCTCTTGCTCCACCCATCTCAATCATTTCTTTTTTAAAAAAATAATTAATTTATTTATTTTCTTCTGAGACAAGGTCTCACTTTGTCGTTCAGGCTGGCCCTGAACTCACTACGCAATCCTCCTGCCTCCGCCTCCCAAATGCTGGGATTACAGGCATGAGCCACCATACCCAGCCCCTCCATTTCTTCTTAAACTTCCACCCTGGACCATCCTCATTATCCCACATCTTAATTCTTCTTCCACTTCCAGCATGCAGTAATTCTGCTCTCCCTGGCCCCTACTCCTTCACAGGCACAAACAACACCTTGCCCGGTCCCCCCAAGAGGCTCAACAGAACACAAGCACCTTCCATTTAACTGACCCTACCCCTCTGGGAAGGGTGCACAAGCTATTAAAAGAAATGCATGTAGGGCCAGGGATTTGGCTCAGTGGTTCTGGCACTTGTCTTGCAAGTGCAAGGGCCCGGGTTCGATCCCCGGTTAACCACATACAATACTGGGCATGGAGACTCAGGCCCAGCAGCAATCAGCATCACATACCACAGTGCCGGGCGTGGTGGCTCATGCCTGTAATCCCAGCACTCGGGAGGCAGAGGCAGGAGGATTGCTGTGATGTGAGTTGGAGGCTGAGCTCAGGGCCAGCCTGAACTACAAAGCGAGACCCTGTCTCAAAAAAAAAAAAAAATGCATGTAAAGGGTACAACTGATACAATATGAATTACACAGGCTCAACTGTTAGCTGAAAGTGTATGTATTATACTAACTATGTCTACCCTTTGTCTCTTCCCCACCCTCACTGTTCCAGGGAAGGAGACATGGTTGCACAGGAAGAGGAACCGAAGAAGCTGATTTCTAAAGATCCAGGTCCTGATGATTTAGAGGCAATTTGCGCAGCATTCAGGATCATTTTGAGAATAAGTAATTTTTGCTTCAAAATACTGAAATTAGGGTATAACAGGAGGCGGGAGATAGGCATCTACAGCTCAATAAATGTGCATGACCTTCCTTAGAAGAAAGAGATTCCGGTTTACAGCAGCATAAGAGAGTAAAAATCACGGCCAGGGATTTAGTTCAGCGGTTCGGGCATCTGCCTGGCAAATGTAAGGTCCCAAGTTCATTCCCGGTACCACACACCACAGTGCCGGGAGTGGTGACTCACGCCTGTTATCCCAGCACTCAGGAGGCAGAGGCAGGAGAATCGCTGTGAGTTTGAAGCTGGCCTGGGCTACATAGTAGTTCACGGCCAGCCTGAACTACAAAGTGAGACCCTGTCTCAAAAAAAAAAAAAAAAAAAGTAAAAATGAAAATCTTCACACTATTATATGACAGAGAACATTCTGGTCTCATTAATGAGATCTACCAAGTTTATGTGGACCCTTGCTGTGGCTGTTAACATAGAGAAATGCCACACAAAAAGCTTAAACATATCTATTTAATGCATAGCTGACTTCCCTATGCATCTGAAAAATAGGAATGATCATTAAAGGAGAAAAATTAACTTTTAGGTGATGCTGCAGCAGCTCTCAGGGCATATCTGTTGGCTTCAAGGATAGGTCAGTCAGCTTCTCATTACTGTTATGAAATGCCTGAGACAATCAACTTCAAAATAGGCAAGGTTTATTTAGGTCACAGTATTAGAGGATTCAGTCCTTGGGGGATTGGTCCTGTTGCTCTTTTAAGGGAGAGCTTCAAGTCTGGCTAGGGCAAGTGAACCGTGTGCCTGTCTCCTGAGCCTAAAGGTTGAGACTCTGTCTCCCTGCAGATTCGGAGACCCTTAGGGGCTCGAGCACACTCGCTCCCACACGTTGAACCTTGTCAGCGGCCATCTTGACAGCCCCACCCTTCTTGTCTCTCACCCATGGCCTCCCCTCCCCCATAGCTAATGCCCTATAGACCACCCACTCACAAAGTTCTCTTATTGGGCAAAACCCTAGGTCAAAACTATAGACCCTCCCTTCCTCCTAGCCTTCACCCCGCCCTGACCTTTTGCTATATATGTGACGCCTAAGCCTGAATAAATTGGAAGTTCCAGAAACATTCCCCAGGGTCTGTGCTTGACTCTGCGCCTCACCCTCTCTAGCCCGGAAAACCTCACACAGACAACAACCAACAGCTCTTGGGCCTAGGGTGAGGTAGCACATTGTGGTTAGGGGCACGTAGCATAGCAAAACTGTTTATCTCATGACCAAGAAGGAAGCAGAGAGCCTCAAATGACCAGGAAACCTCTCATGAGGCCCACCTCTAAAAGATTTCATCCAGGCCCAGCATGGTGGCTCACGCCTGTAATCAAGAGATTTCTGTGAGTTTGAGTCTCACCTGGGCTACATAGTGAGTTCAGGGCCAGCCTGACCTCAAAGTGGAAAAAAAAAAAAAAAAAAAGATTTCATCCAATAGTGCCATTCTGGAAATTAAGCCTTTAACAGGTGGAATCTCTGGGGGACATTTTAAAGCCTATATTATAGTAAGGGACTAGGAGGATCTGTGCAGGTCAGAAGAAGTTCTGCAGCCCAGATCTAGACCTGATAAGCCAGGACAGGGCAGGTCACTGACCAGGAATCCAGAGATGGGGCAAGGATGACCTCCCTTATCAGTGTGTGAGTACTGAATGGGGTAAAACTGGTGCTGGGCCTGAGTCCAGAGCTGACCAATAATCTTGAAAATAACAATGACCATTCAAGTGCCTATAGTGCAGAAAGCACTTCACCTTTAATTCTCACAACCGCTGCAATGAAGTGGGTGCTGCTCATATTGTCACTGTGAGGTTGAGATAGACTTGAACAATGTTGGTTGAGAAGCTATTGCATTTGGTCCCAGCTCAGGGAGGAGTTCAGCAGGATTGTTAAGAGGAGCATTCTGGAGACTATTCTTCTACCCAGTAGCTTTTTGGGAGGATTGAAACTGGGGCCTCCACATGGTCTGTGAAGGTAGAGGTTCTAACACCAGCTACAGTCCCAGCCCGTTTTATTTTTTACTTTGAAACAAGGCCTTGCTAAACTGGCCAGGCTGGCATTGAATTTGCCTCAGCCTCCTGAGTAGTTGGATTACAGGCATGTGGCACCACTGACCCCACTGGCTTTTAAACTATATCTCTTGGTAGCCAAAAGAAGTTTCTTTATTTGAGTCTTTGTTCCACAGCATGCCTCATTTATCGTTGTTTTATACATTTTTCTCCTTTGAGTCTTGCTTCCCTGAAAGGGCTTGGTAGTCAACAATAACTGTTAAAAATATGCAGTAAAATAAAACAGGAGCCGGGCAGGGTAGTCCACGCTTGTAATCCCAGCACTTGGGACGAGGTAGGCTGAGGTAGGCATATTGCTGCGAGTTCAAGGTTAGCCTGGGCTACATTATGAGTTCAGAGTCAGCCTGAACTATAAAAGAAGACCCTGTCTCAAAAACAACAACAACAAAAAAGCAAAAAACCCCAACCAACCAAACAAAAAACCCCAAGAATACAAAAAGCGGCCATCAGAAAGTGTCTGACTGCCGCTGTTGGGCAGCCCGGTTCCCTCCCTTACAGTTCCCCACGACGGTAATGACTCCGTTCGCCCTGCCTCCCCATCTCTGGACCTTTGCTGACTGCTTCCTTCTTCAGGCTGTCCTGGCATCTGGCTCCAGGTCTCCACAAAGGTGGAAGGAGTCACACCGCATTTGCACATTCCCCTGGCTCACCTCGGACAGGGGTACCGAGACTTGAAACGGGGGGGGGGGGGGGGGGGCTCTGTCCACAGCTGTGAGCTGCTTTCTGGCCCCGCCCCCCCATAGCAAGATAAGATTCTCTCCGGTTTATTACTGTATTTACCTAAAAGGTAACACAGGCTCTGCTTCTAGAAGCCCCTTAATTGCAGCTTTATAAAGAAGCTCCACATGCAGAAAAGGGGAGAAATTAATTGGTCTTCCAGGGAGCAGCTGAACGAAGTCTGGTAATTGAATTTCACAATGAATGCCTCCCTCTGGGTGGCCTGCGTGTGATCTGGAATGGATATTTGAAGTTTTCCCCATGTAAATGGCTCAGGCTCCACAAGGTTTACATTTTTAGGTGGGCATTACTCATTCATACTTTCATCAGGATGAAGGGAAATTTATATCAACTCACAAATTCTAAAATGATAGAAAGAAAAGAGAAAGGAGGAGAGGCTGTTCTCATCTGGAGATGCAATTTGGCAGACCTTTTGCAAAGATTGGGGAAAAGCCAATTCGGAGAATAAATTATTACTAGAATGCAGGCTGCCTCCGAGTGAAGCTGTAGACCCAGCTGGTGAGTACCAGAGCCCAGGGGCTTGCTTCCAAAATGAAGGATGATAGGTGGGATCAGAGGAAAGGAACGCATGAGGTCGTGCTAACGATCGATACCTCACCTGGTGGTTAGTATATACTGGTGCATCTCATTGAAGATTTAGGTAGCACAGTGGCCTAGTGAGGTCTTAACGTTGGTTATTTTCTGCCTCATTAGAATAGTTACTAGTAAATCACCCTATCCTGGGGCTGGACAGGCAAGACAATTCTCGACCCCTGCTAGCATCTGGGTGGGTATCAGATCTTTTGGCTGTCTGAAGTCCAGGTCTACACAAGAAATATAAAACACAGGTGACTCGTAAGGTCTCTGGGTTCCATGTCTGTGGACTCAAGTAACAGTTGACAGAAATTTTAAAAATTTTTCTATACTGTATATATACAGATATTTTTCTTATAATCAGTCCCTTAAACAATACTGTATAATAATTACATAGTATTGCCCAGGATGTAGCTCAGGGGCACCGTGTCTGCCTTGCAAGAGCAAGGTCCTGAGTTCAATCCCTTGTACCAAAAAAAAAAAATCTGACAGCATTTATATTACATCAAGTATTATAAGTCATTTAAGGATGATCTAAAGTATACTACAGGAGCTGGGAATATAGCTCAATGGTAGGCACTGACCTAGCTTGCATAAAGCCCTAGGTTCACCCTTCAGGACTACAAAAAGAAAAAACAAAGTATATGAGAGGAAGTACATAGCTTATATGCAAATGCTATGCCATTTATTTACTTATTGCATTAGGGATAGAACTGAGGGCCTTGCCAAATATATATATATACACACACACACACATATATACATATACATATATATATATATATATATATATATTTTTTTTTTTTTTTTGGAGACAGGGTCTTGCTTTGTAATTCAGGCTGGCCCTGAACTCACTATGTAGCCAAGGCCAGCCTGGAACTCACAGTAATCCCCCTGCCTCTGCCTTCCTAGTGTTGAAATTACAGGTGTGAGCCACCATTGTACTATGTGGTTCTGATTGCCTGTGGGCTTGAGTCACCACATCTGGCATTGTTGTACGTGGTTACCAAGGACTGAACTCAGGGCCTTGCCATATTTTGAGTGCTCCATAAGCATATGCACTGGTGACTACAAACTGAACTAGAGACAATGAAACTAAAGAAACAGAACCAACCCATTGTGATTCAGGGGCTACAAAGGAAACTGAAGGATTCCAGGTTAAGAAAATCATTGAAATGTTTTTTTCTCTAGTTTTTATTCCCCCTGTTGGGAACTGAACTCAGGACCTTGTGCTCGCTAAGCAGGCATGGCACCATGGAGCTCCATCCCTGGCCTGCATTTCTTCTCTACTTAAGAATATAAGCAAAAGATAAAATGTGTGAGCAAAATCATAAATTAGCAAGCGAAACAAAAAAGACAACTGTTACAGATTGATTATGACTCCAAAATTCACATACACTAACCCAAAATAAAACTTCAGTGACTGGAATGTGAATGTATTTAGCAATAAAGTCTTTACAGGTTTATAGGGAATCAGGTTAAAATGAGGTTATCAGAGTGGGCCTTTATCCAATATGACTGATGTCATCATAGAAAGGGAAACCTAAACCAAGCATGATGGCACATGTGCGTAATGCTAGCCCTGGGGCGTGCTGAGGCAGGAGGACCAGGAGTTCAAGGCCAGCTTGGGCAACTTAGTAACTTAACAGGACCCTGTCACAAAAGCCTAGGGAAGTTGCTTAGCGTGAAGGCTCTGGCTGAGTCCTGGGGGGCGTTGAACAAAGCAAGCAAGAGGCAAAGAAGACACAACAACACTCACTTTCAGTATGTGTATGTGTACGTATATGTGAGTGTATTCCCCTCTCCAAACAAAAGTAGAATAACAAAATGTGAGGAGGAAACATAATCAAAAGGACAAAAGAAAAGTAATGCATATAATCCTTTACAATTTAAAAATATACTAAAATTAATCTAATTTATTCATTTTGTAGTGCTGGAATATAACCCAAGGTCTCGTGCATGCTAAGTAAGTATTCTACCACTGAACTACATCTCTGACCCTCTAATTTTGTTTTTTGAAATAACCCAAAATAAGATGATAAAAACTACAAAATTAGATGAGTAAGACCCAAGGAAACCAACTAAAACCACAAGTGGCATCATGATGGCACTAATGTTTAAAACTGCAAGGAGCAGACACTGCTGAAAAATAGCAGTCCTGGCCAGGGATACAGCTCAGTGACACAGCGCCTGCCTGGCAAGGGGGAGGCCCTGAGTTCAGTCTTCAGTAAAAAAAGAAAAGAATAATAGCAATACTAACATACAGAGAAGACCTGAGAGTATCATAGTAAACTCAGATGAAAACAAGCTTAAAATAAGTAGAAATTAATAAATATGGAAAATAAAGATGATGAAAACTTATAAGACAAGTGAGCTTCTCTGCACAAATGTACAG
>PVIR01042640.1:0-12146 GCA_004026965.1 Petromus typicus | reverse complement strand
GACCTAGCAATCATACTCCTAGGCGTTTACACAACAGAATCACTGTACAACTGCCCAAAGTTATAGACAAGTATTCTGATAAACTGTTTCCTTTGGGGCAGGTAAGCTGCTAGGGACTGATTCCTCCCACATGTGAGGAAAGCCCTCCTCCAGTGAATTATAGCCCCAGCCCAGTAAATCATCTTTAATTACAGAAAAAAACTTTTGGAAAGGGCCGGGGATTTAGCTCAGTGGTTCCGGGGCCAGTCTTGCAAGTGCAAGGACCAGGGTTCAAAACTCGGTAACCACATACAATACTGAGTGTGGAGACTCACACCCACCAGCAATCAGTACCACACACCACAGTGCCAGGCGTGGTGGCTCACGCCTGTAATCCCAGCACTCGGGAGGCAGAGCTAGGAGATTGCTGTGATGTGAGTTTGAGGCTGAGCTCAGGCCCAGCCTGAACTGCATAGTGAGACCCTGTCTCCAAAAAACACTAAAAAAAAAAAATTTCAGAAAAAATAAAATACTGATCTGTAAGAAGCTATGGAAATATATTAGGAAAAATTGAATAAGGAATGGAAATCAAAAGATGGAGGTAAAAATATTAGTCAGGTATATAATTTCACTAAATATATTAAGATGTTTATATATCCTATGGTCAAGAGTATATTACAGGGCCGGGGATTTAGCTCAGTGGTTCTGGCGCCTGTCTTGCAAGCACAAGCACCCCAGTTCGATCCCCGGTAACCACATACCATACTGGGTGTGGAGACTCACCCCAGCAGCAACCAGTACCACATACCACAGTGCCGGGCATGGTGGCTCCCGCCTGTCATCCCAGCACTCGGGAGACAGAGGCAGGAGGATTGCTGTGATGTGAGTTGGAGGCTGAGCTCAGGGCCAGCCTGAACCACAAAGCGAGACCCTGTCTCAAAAAACCTTAAAAAAAAAAAAAAAAAGTATAATTACAGGGGAAAGGAAGATGATCTTTACTTTCTGCTTTTAAATTTCCCTAAATTAAGGACATATTTACAATGAATACAACTTAATTTTATAAATGATTAAAAATTTTTTCCAGTTTGGAAAAAACAAGCGGTACCAACGTCAGTCATTTTCTATGCCAATATACAGTTTATCACAAAACTACAAAAATGCTCCTTGCTTTCTCTGATCATTTGAAACAAACTTCTTTCCCATGTAACCCCTCCAAGTTGTCCTGGATTACTGATAAGTCTTGGACAGAAGCACCCCAGTCCCTAAGAGCTGTCTCATCACAAAACCCACAACGTCTCCACCTAGCGGTGCCCCTTTCTCCTCCTTTTTAATATATATTTCCCAAATTTCTCCTTAATCCCTAGCTTAGAGTCTACTACACCAAATTTAGTAAATAGATGAGAAAAAAAAATCTAATATTCCCTGATCAAGCTACTGAATTTTGGAAATGCAGCAACATTCATCTTGTAAATGCTTTGAGTTTTACTGATAAACTACATATTGAGGTGATCTGAAAAAGAAGGAGCCTGGGACTTTCAAAATAAAGTGCTATCATCGCCTGTGCCATACTTGCTACTATGGAAAAGCTTGTGCCAAATAAGAACATTCACAGTTCACTGGGCAACTGCATAAAAAAAAATAAAAATAAAAATAAAAACAACTTTTAATTTTAAATATAAAATTTAAGCAAATATATTTTAAAGACTAACAAATATATTGTTCTAGACTTACCATGGCTTTGTTTTATTGTGAAATTTCAAATAATGCTAAAGACAAACAAATTTTTATATCCTATCAAAAGAATTAGGGGGCCGGGGATTTAGCTCAGTGGTTCTATCGCCTGTCTTGCAAGCTCAAAGGCCTGGGTTCGATCCTCGGTATCCACATACTATACTGGGTATGGAGATTCACCCCAGCAGCACCCAGTACCACATACCATACTGCCGGGCGTGGCGGCTCACGCCTGTAATCCCAGCACTAGGGAGGCAGAGGCAGGAGGATTGCTGTGCTGTGAGTTTGAGGCTGAGCTCAGGGCCAGCCGAACAACAAAGCAAGATGCTGTCTCAAAAAAAAAGAAATAGGATTTTTTAAAAGTCAGAAACAGTCCTAAAATAACGTAACGTTTGAGGTAACTCCAATAGATTTGGCATTAATACTTGGAAATATTTCCTTCTATTTAACACCCAGTCCCTGGGAAAAAGAAAATATGGCATAAAACTAAAATTTTCTTTTTAAACCAAGCATGGTGGCTCACTCCTGTAATCCCAGCAGTCGGGAGGCAAAGGCAGGAGGATTGCTGGGAGTTTGAGGTTAGCCTGGGCTACACAGTGAGCACAGGGTCATTCTGAACTACAAAGCGAGACCCTGTCTCAAAAAAAAGATTTTTCTTTTTAGACTGAGTCAGAATTCTAAAGTCTAGATGAAATAGTATACAAGCTTTGTCTGCCAAGCATAGGGTTTCACTCAGAAGGGGGATTTTTTAGCTTATTTTTAATAATGAACTCCCTTAGAGAGGTACACAAAGAGAATACTATATGATACCATCACCTAATTATGGGATGAAAAACTAAACCCATCTGAGAAGAGAAGAATTGAGAAGAAATTTGACTCTATCCCTCAAGTTGCTTTATAAAAGGCTTTTTTAATTTACTCAGTGATGGTTTCTAAAGGAAAAGTAGTTTTATGTTAATATAAAATGACAAGAAATTAAGAAACAAATCTCTGATATTTCAGTTATCAAATACAAATCAAAAGTGACAAAGTAAGATATTGGTGGTAAGAACTAGGGAGTATTTGTTCTTCATTCTTTTCCTGCACGGCATCACTAAAACACTGACAACAGAAAGTATGGTACAACCACATGTTTCATGGGGCTTTCATCGGCTTGCCCTTGCAGTGGAGCTACAATCCTACCATCTGAACATTACATGGAGGTCTCTAAACCCTACTTTATAAGCCTACAATTCCTGCTGGTAGCACACAGGTTTCAGAGTGTTTAGAAAGCAAAGAGTTATCTTCCCTGCTTGAAGTTAGTTTCTTCCCAATAGTCTGTAAGATTACCAATAACAGCTCAACTACTGCCTGCTCTGTGAAGACTTCTCAGTCTACAAGGTAATCCACCAGTTTCTCTATGATTCCATAGAATTTATAATTTTGCTACATGACTATATATTTTTTCACTTTACATGTCCCTTTATACTGAAAGATCTTCCAGGACAGAATGCACACCTTGTTCACTTATCTGCAGTACCCTCAGAGAGGGAAGAAGAGGGATGTGAAGTAGCTATGCAAAGTACGGCTACTTAGACTACTAATGAGTGGCTGGGTGGGGTATGCATGAAGTCCTAGGTTCCATTTCCAGTGCCACCAAAAGAAAACCTTTTTAACTAAAAATAATAAATGGTTGCCCTTCCTTCCAGATGCTACAGTTGAGGTGACTAGAAAGAAAAGAATTTCGCAAAGATCAAAAATCCAGGAAATCGTTCTTCTGCTGATTTTCTGAATTATTAAATATGCAACAAATACAGTATGTCCACTGGTCACTGCCAGCTTTCACTGTTAAAGAAATAAAGTGTCTCCTATCTGCCAATTCTATCTTGCGAATACATGGTGATTACAAAATTTATCTTAAGTGGACATTTTTCATTCTTATGAAAATGTATATCTTTGATATCTCTATCAAGGATACTTCAATGTTATTTTTATGTAGAGAAAACATTTTCACACAAATAAAGCAGTGATAGAAATTTATTTGTACATTTCAGTTTGCTGGTTACTAAGTATCTTTCCTTAAAGAGGATTAAATGCTCATCAATTTCTTCTAAAATACACAATTATTATTATTAACAGTTTGGATTTCTCTTATCTCTCCTTCAAAATAAATACATGTAATGTCCTGGAAAAAAAAAAAAGCAATGTACACTAGTGTGAAAATCTAGAGACCTGAAATATTTTCCCACATTAATCACTCATTCAATAACCTGAGTCTGTAACTGCTAAATCTCCATCTGCTCATCTGTAAAAGTCATTAGAAATAATTAGTAATTTTCAAAAGGACTATTGAAGCCTTGGGGATGTGGTACGCTTTGGGGGAAGAGGGACAGAATATAAGTAAAACATGTACTTCTTAAAAAGATATCAAAAATCACTGTACTATATACATGATTTGTAAGGGCATCTAATATCCCAAAATCCTATTATTCTATTTGTTTATCATATTAAAGTCTGCTCTAAATCTCACATCTTAAACAAAAAATAAAATAATATATGTTGTTCAAAAAAAACCTATAATTTCTGCAATGGAAGTCACCAAACTCTAGCAGTAACGGTATCTATCTGTAACAACTGCCCTACTACAATGAAACATGGCTTCCAGAGATCAAAGATACAATTATTTTTCCCTTAAGTGAATTATCCTACTATAATTTAATAGCATATGACTGTAATACCATAAAAAATTATGACATGTTTAAAGAACTGATTTTTAAATACCTGTACTATAAATTGTAACTCTCTTCTTTCTATGTCCCATTGCTCGGCTTGTAATCTAAACTCTTCCAATGCGGTCTCCCTGATATGTGACTCCATCTTACTCTTCTCCAGTTGATGTTTTTCCAACACTTCCTTAATACAAATAAAATTTGTTGTACTATTATATCAATAAAAAAAATCTTTCATCCTTCAACACCAAATTTAAATGTACAAAGGAGCTTTCCTTACTGATTGTGAAAATCTATTACAATTCATGTTAAAATCTCAATAAAACCATCATTTTGACTGTCAGAACACAAGAAACTAGGCTACCCATTTAAGTAACTTAATATATACTTGTGTACACATTCACATTTGACCCAGTTTTTTTGTTGTTGTTTTGTTTTGTTTTGAGACAGTCACACTTTGTGATTCAGGCTGGCCCTAAACTCAGCCTCCAACTCACATCACAGCAATCCTCCTGCCTCTGCCTCCCCAGGGCAAGGATTACAGGTATAAACCACCACACCCAACAGCACTGTGGTATGTGGTAATGACTGCTGGTAAGCATGAGTCACCACACCCGGCATTGTTGTATGTGGTTCCAGGGGATCAAACTGGGACCTTGCACGTGCAAGGCAGGCTAGAACCACTGCTAAATCACTGGTCTCTCACCCAGTTTTCTAAAATATCTAACTTCAGATCTTAATACAACAGACAAAATAGATTCCAATTAATATAGAAATCGCTACCTATAGACAAATTGTTTGGCTAATCCTTAATAATTTATATACAAATCTGACAAAGAATAACATATTTCCAACGGGGGAAAGAAAGGAATTTTGTGCAATAAATCAGAATAAGGGAACATCTAAATGTTAAAATTTGAAAATAACTATGTTTAGACTACAACTAACTTCTAGTTCTACAAATAATTAACTTTTTCTTTTTATATTTTTTTAGGTATGCAATATTTACAAACTTAATTTGGTACAAATTCTTCAAAATATAAAGTATAGGTTTCTTAAAACCAATTTCCTAACTTACAAGAGACTCTAATTGATTCTCCATGAACATGACAAGAAAACTTTCAAGTTTACAGGAGGAAGAAGCCTTCATTGTCTATATACATCTGTGTAACAAGTATTACCCCTTTCACTAACAGAAAATCATCACAAGAGCCGTAAGGCTTTTTTCTCCTGCGAAGTCAACAGCGGTTCCTAATCAACTCCAACATCCCCCAAAGGTCTCAGAGCAGATCAATGTAAAGCCAACAGCATGAAATCTCAGCAGAGTTCTGCTAAGCAGCAAGAGATCATATCAAGATTTTATACAAGATGCAAGCTGACTGATCATAAGGAATGCTGCCACCTTCGCTCTTCTCTCCTTGTACCTTCAACACATTTATGAGGGGAAGATCAGAGAGGCCCACCTCAAGATTGGCTGTACTAGTGACCACCTATATTTCTGCCATTCAAACACTAACGGAACCTAGCAGAGGGCCAGGAATAGATCTAGGAACAAAATAGTAAATAAAAGAAACAATGTGGGATTTACTGATAATATTGAAAGATATGACACTATCTAGGAACTCTGCCATTTAGTAAATACTTCTGTAAAATGTTTTGAGTGAAAATACATTTCCAGAATTCAGAAACTCTATTAACATCAATGATGACTATAAAGCATTTTATCCTGTTTTTGTTATTGTTGCTCCTTTTATTTTTAATTATAAAATATCAAATCTAAATAATTCAAAATCTACCTTCTATGTGGCTTGCAACTTGAACCCTAAACCACACTTAGACTCTAGAGCATAAAAAGAACAAAAGGTAAAGGAATAGCACAAAATAATTTTAGTGAAAGTTACTTTTCACTTCATGAGTTCTACATAAAACATGCCCCCCTAGATAATAAAAATAATATATTTTATATATATTGCATATTCAAACCAAAATCTAAAGCCCATATTTTTAAAATTGAAATTTTCATGCTGCCAGCCCAACAGGCTACAGATTCTTATCCTTTTAAAATATGCTCAAATAAGTGTTTTGTTATTTTCTAATTCCGATCAAAGATTTCAAACTGTTTTGCACAGTACTGTATGCATACTAAGATTACTAAAGCATGTTATACAAGAGGCCAGTAAAAATGTCTATAAAAACGAAAGAAAAGAGGGAGTAGGGGAAAGGAAACTAAGGGATAATTTCAACAAATGTACAACCTATCTAGAGTAATATTATAGGAAAATTATTTTATGAAAGTATTTTACTGCATTCATTTTTAAATGGGATTTTTAAAAAATCTTATGGTCAGTCATTGCAGCACATGCCATAGCCCCAGCTATGGAAGAAACTGAAGGCAGAAGCATGATTTGAGCTCATGAGTTTAAAATTAGCTTGGACAACAAACAAAACTCTGTTTCAAAAAATAAATAAAACTGGGCCAGGGATTTAGTGGTTTCAGCATCCGCCTGGTAAGTGCAAGGTTCCAAATTGAATCCCTGGTACCACATACCACAATGCCGGGTGGGTGTGGTGGCTCACACCTGTAATCCCAGCATTCGAGAGGCAGGGTCCGGGGGGGATGGCTGTAAGTCTGATGCTAGCCTGCACTGCACAGTGAATTCAGGGCCAGCCTGAGCTACCTTGTCTCAAAAAACGGATGGATGGATGGATGGATGGATGGATGGATCAATGAATGGAGACAGAGAGATAGATGGCAACAATAAAATAATTTTTACCTGTAGAGTTTTTTCTAATTTACTTTTTTCCTTCATAAGTAAATCATATTCTTGATTGCAATTTTGAATTATATTATCTCTTTCCTCCAAGTCACGTTCAAATCTTCTGCATTCTTCTTTCCATTTCTGCTGAGAAGTCTGAAATACTTTCTCAATCTCATTTACTTTTTCTTGAAGTTCTGAATTCTGAGCTATTAAAAACACAAGAGAAAAGTACGTATATTTATAATCATAAGTTACATCACTAGAAGTCTAAAAACTTAAACAATGGAGCTAACTCCTTTCAGAGCTATTAGGACAAAACATTTAACCTTTCCACTCAGGAAACTCTTGAAATCTACTTTGTAATCTTTTACTCTCTGATATAGTGTGGCACATTCTTTAAGGTATGCCTAAGTTTAGGTGTACCTCTGGTATTCAAGGGTTCACAAAAACAAATCAAATATTTTTCAATCTGTTGCAACACAGAGATGACAGAAAACTACAAGGCATGCTACTAGAGAAACAAGGGAATTAGGAAAGGGAGGAAGAAGGGTAATGAGGATAAAAACAATCAAAATATGCTGTATACACACCAGTACCCAAAACAAACTTCATGCTTCTTTATTACTAATATATACCAATTAAAAATAAGGCCACGACATATACGACTACTTTCTTTAAAACCCAAAAGATTACAATTTTGATATTTTATTACCAGTCACATACATTTTGTGACACACTTTACACAAGACTTTCATAAAATTGAGGCTAGGAATCACTACTTCAGTCCTTAAAAGCATAGCTAACAGCTATTATTCAATTTATGTGCCACTCACCTCTCATCCTACTATTACATCAATACCTACCCTTCTCAACATACTATCACTGCTGCTGTTACAGCCTCGAGAGTAAGCAAAGACGTCCAGATCAGGCTCTGTCACTCATCACGTGATTAAAACTCTGATTCTCTGACCCTCACTGGGAACAGAAATGCCTCCTAGTGCATGGTAGTGCATGCCTATAATCCCAACATTTGTGAAGCCAGGGCAGAAGATTCACTGCAAGTTCGAGGCCAGCTCAGACTACATAAAGAGTTCACAGCCAATGTGAACTATATAGTGAGATCCTTTCTCAAATAAACAAATAATTGCTTTCTAGCAAAGTCACTATAGAGAAAAAATGAGGAAATATGTATAGGAACACTTGTTAAACAAAAAATGTCAGTTATGTTAGTATGATTTTAAAATTACAGTATATTTCTTTGTGTTTTCAATGACTCTTATATTCAAAGACTTAAAATATAAACCAGGCACAGTAACACACCTGTAATCCCAGCCATTTGAGAGGCTGAGGCAGGAGGATCACGAGTTTAAACCCAGCCTAGGCAACTTAGCAACACTTGATAGATCTCAAAACAAAAAATTTTAAAAGGGCTGGGAATGTAGCTCAGCAGGAAGGATCTGGGTTCAATCCCTAGTACCAGGAAAAAAAGTAAATACAATAAATTTTAAGATTATAAAAAGTCGAGAGAAGTAACTCACTGGTAGAGCAACTCTGAGTACGTTCCCCAGTAGTGTACATGCTTCACATAAAGATTAAAAATATGAAGGTCTGGGCCAGGGATTTAGCTCAGTGTTTCCAGCACCTGTCTTGCAAGCGCAAGGGCCCAGGTTCAATCCCTGATAATCACATATGACAATAATGGGCATAGGGCCGGGGATATAGCTCAGTGGTTCCGGCACCTGTCTTGCAAGCGTGAGGACCGGGGTTCGATCCCCGGTTAACCACATACAATACTGGGCGTGGAGACTCACACCCAGCAGCAACCAGTACCACATACCACAGTGCCGGGTGTGGTGGCTCACGCCTGTAATCCCAGCACTTGGGGAGGCAGAGGTAGGAGGATCACTGTGATGTGAGTATGAGGATGAGCTCAGGGCCTGAACTACAAAGCGAGACCTTGTCTCAAAAAAAACAGAAGTTTTTTTTAAACCCCAAGCCAAACAGAACAGCTTTTTTTTTTTTTTTCAGTAATAGGGATTGAACTCAGAATCTCTGCTCTAAGGTACATCTCAGCATTTTTTTGAGATAAGTAGCTAAATTAGTAGCTCAATAAGCAGCTAAATTGCCCAGTCTGGCGTTTAACATGGGAGCATCTTTCCTCAGCCCACCAACATACTCAGGATTACAGCCATCCACCACCACATCCAGCTGTAACAGAAGTGCTTCCTCATGCCAGCTAATGAAAAAAATCACCTGCAGTGTTTGTTGAACATATAGATTGTCAAGTCAGAGGTTTGATTCATATTTTATATCTAGTGTCCTAGAATATATGTTTTAAAACACAAAAATTCTTTCACGCTTCTACTGTTTATTCAAGAAATAAGTGTTTCTAAAACTAGTTAACAACTAGGCGCAGTGATGCTCACCTATAATCCCAGCTACTTATTTAAGTGGCTGAAGCAAGAGAATTGTAATTTCAAGGTCAGTGAGGGCAATTTAGCAAGACCCTGTCACAAAATAAAAGGGGCTAGAGTACCAAGTCAATGGTGGAGCACTTGCCTAGCACATGTAAGGCTTTAGGTTCAAATTCTGGCAACCCAGAAAAACAGGTTAGATAATCTAAAGTAGGTAAATATTCACATAATTGCCAGATACTAGGGAAAGTCTGTCCACCAAAGGTCAGTCAATCCATTGAAACTCCAGCCGTCTTAACTGGACGTAGATACACAACAGTAAGTGATAATACAGAAGTTACATCCTAAACATGGTAAGAAATAGAAATCCTCTTACTGTAGAGTTCTTCTTGGATTCTGTGTGCTTCAGCTAACCTTTCTTCAGCAGCCCGTCTTCCAAGACCAGTTTCCTTTCTAGCAACAGCCAAGTCATACTCCAGACTCTGTCGCAATGCTTCTCCTTTTTCAACCTCAGATCGTAGCTTGGCAAGCTGGCTCTCATAGCTTGATAGCTACAAACAGATTTTTGAGCTCATGAACCAATATTAAAATATGTCTCCAAGATTACAAGATCATGCACTCAAACACTTAAATTTCTTAGAGAAATTTGTTCCCATGGTATTTATAAAAACTTACAAATTTTTATTTTTGAAAAAGAACATTACTTTAGCAATTGACATAGGATGTTTCTTCCTCCACAGGACTAGAGGAAAAAATTGAAAATAAAAAAATAATAAAATAACCAGTTTTTCCCAGTTAACCACTTGTTAAAGAGACTATCTTTCCTCCAGTGTGGTTTTCCCCTTTGTCAAAGACCAGATAACTGGGGTCGTTTCTGCATCTTCTAGTCTGTTCCACTGGTCTACATAGCTGGTTCTGTGAGGTACTACGGCATTTCTATCACTGTAGCTTTGGACTATCACTTGAAAGCTGACACTGATTTATTCTTGTTGCTCAGATGCTCTGCTATCTGGGTCTCTTCTGATTCCACATAAATTTTAGGGGTTTTTTTTCTAGTTCTGTGAAGAAACCTGTTAGTATTCTGATTTGAAATGCATTAAATGTATATATCACTTTTGGTAATATCATCATTTTGAGAATATTAGTTCTGCCTATTTGGAACAGGATATGTCATTAAATTTTCTGATATCCACTTAAACTTCTTTTTTCAGGAAACTAGTTTCTGCTGTACAGGTCTTCTACTTCTTTGGTCAGGTTCATTCCTAAGTATTTAATTAATCTTGAGGCTGTTGTGAATGGTATTATTTCTTAATTCTTTTGTCACTGGATTCATTATTGGAGTACAGACTATAGGACGTTTTACATGGAAGATCAAAAACTTCACCAAGGGCCAGGGATTTAGCTCAGTGGTTCCGGCGCCTGTCTTGCAAGCTCAAGGACCAGGGTTCGATCCCTGGTTAACCACATACCATACTGGGTGTGGAGACTCACCCCAGCAGCAATCAGCACCACATACCACAGTGCTGGGCGTGGTGGCTCACGCCTGTAATCCCAGCACTCGGGAGGCAGAGCTGGCTGAGCTCAGGGCCAATCTAAACTACAAAGTGAGACCCTGTCTCAAAAAAAAAACCTAAAAAAAAATTCTAACCTGGGTGTGGTAGCATACATCTGTAATCCTAGCATTCAAGAGCTTGAAGCAGAAGGACTGCAAGGACAAATCCAGCAAGAGTAATATAATGAATCAGCAAGACTGTCTCAAAATTTAAAAAGGAGGCTGGAAATACAGCTAGGTGCAGAGACCCTTGGTTCCATCCCCAAAATGGCAAGAAAAAAAATTTATAATGCTAGGCCCAATGGCACACACCAGTAATCCCAGCTATGAGGGAGAGGAAGGCAGGAGAATTTAGAATTTATAAACAATCTGGGCAATTTAGCAAGACCCTGTCTCAAAATAAAATTTAAAAATGGCTTAGGTTGTAGCTGAGCACTCCCTGTGACCAATCTCCAGTAACATACACATACATACACACACGTGTGTCCACATGCACCCACACACAAATCCTACATTCAAATCTTAAGACATCATTCCATGACTGAGATCATAAAGGAATATACATTATAATTTCAAAAGTGTCTAACTTATATATGTTTTAGTCATCAAGAATACTTATAAATTAGTACTTTTTTCAAATCAAACTCAGTAATTATAATAAATCTAAGAAACAAATTCATTAAAGATTTACTTTAATGTTCTCATAAAATTTCACTATATTTTAAATATTTTCTTACAATTTCAAGCACAAGAATAGTAAAGTGATAAAGATTAAATATGGAATGTATAATATGAAATAAATATGGAAATTCTAACAATGAAAGGAAAATAAATTCTACCTCTGCGTTGTGCTTAGTTGTTATTTCTAATTTCTCTTTCTTAGCCCGATGCAGTTTCTTTCTAAGATCAGCCGTAATATCCAAGTCTGTTTCATTTTTAATCATTTGTTTCACATCTGAGGAGGCATTCTTCAACCTACAAAACAAGACCATAACAAAATGAT
>PVIR01042639.1:0-12155 GCA_004026965.1 Petromus typicus | reverse complement strand
ATTCAATACAAGTTTGATGTATTTCCTTAGGTCATGTATTATTTGGTACATTTTATTTTTTTGCTACATTTTAATTAAAAATGTATAAAAATGTTTTGAGCAAAAATGGAAGAATAATATCTTTCAACTTGCTTTCTTCAACTGCTTCCATGTCTGCCCTTGTAAATACCTTGCTTTCTTCAATGGCTGTATGGATGCAGGGCTGTAAAATAATTTATTTAAGTGCTTCTAATTGAGGTTGTTTGAGCTGTTTTCCTGTATGAATTTTGAAGGGCAGAAACTGCTCCTCAACTTGCTTACTAAGGAAAATGGCTGCTGTCCAGCTTTTTAATAGCTCTGCTTTTGTGGAGGAGATAAAGGCTTTTTGTTCTGAAATCCCACGGATGCAGAGTCTCTCTTTGCCATTGTTATCCATGTGCTGCGTAGGAGGGTCCTACTGGGTAGCCTGGGGTCCAATGGGCCTGACCTGCAGAAGGCAGCCCTGTTGCTAGGCCCGGGAGAGTGCCCTGCTCAGTAGACTTCACGTAGAACTGCCTGACGTGGGTTCTTTTATACCTTGGCTTGTCACATCTGCTTTGCACAGGGCAAGGGTGTGGACATTTTGGGTCTTGCAGGCTGTACCAGTGCTATTACAACCCTTCAGCCCTGCTGTTGTGGATCGCAGCGATGGATAGCGTGTAAATGTGTGAACATGACTGCATTCCAATACAACTTTAGATGCTGAAATTTGAATTTCATATATAGTAATTTTTGTGCTATCAAATATTCTTCCTGGGCCGGGGATTTAGCTCAGTGGTTTCAGCATCTGCCTTGCAAACACAGGGTCCTTAGTTCAATTCCCGGTACTATATACAACAATGCTGGGAGAGGTGGCTCACGCCTGAATCCCAACACTCGGGAGGCAGAGGCAGGAGGATTGCTGTGAGTTCAAGGCCCGCCTGGGTTACATAATGAGCTCAGGACCAGCTTGAACTACAAAGCGAGATCCTGTCTCAAAAACAAAAAAACAGGGCTGGGGATTTAGTTCAGTGGTTCTGGCACCTGTCTTGCAAGCGCAAACGTGGGTTTGATCTCTGGTAACCACATAACAATACTGGGCATGGAGACTCACGCCCAGCACCAATCAGCACCACATACCACAGTGCCGGGCGTGGTGGCTAATGCCTGTAATCCCAGCACTCAGGAGGCAGAGGCAGGAGGATTGCTGTGATGTGAGTTGGAGGCTGAGCTCAGGGCCAGCCTGAAGTACAAAGCGAGACCCTGTCTCAAAAAACCTAAAATAAATAAATAAATAAATAAAAATATTAAAAAAAAACAAAAAAGAAATAACTTTTCTAGTTATTCATTTAAAATGAAAGAAAAAGGTTTAAGTAACAAATATTTAAAAAGTAATGTCTCATTTTCCCTGTGTAGTGCCTGGGTCTTTGTTTTGATAAACACAACTGCAGAAGCATCGTCACCATCAAGTGTGGGCAGCACAGTACATTTAACTGCCCCATCGCCCCACCGCCCCTCACGCTGTTTTCTTGTCATCTGTTTCCTCCCGACCCTGCTGACTGCCACCCACTTCCTGTCCCATATTTACACCTTTTCTACAGTGACATATAAGCAGAGCCACACAGTATATATTCTTTGGGGTCTGGATTTTTCTACTGTTCCTCTATAGTGGGTGAAGATACCACCATGACTGGCCCTGAAATAGGTTCTCAATAAGAGAACCCTTTCTTTAGAAGAAAGATCAGTGTATGAAGAGAGCATGGTTTAACTGTACAAAATCCCTGAAAAGACTTTTCTGCCATGTATGATGCATGTGAACCATTCAGTGTTTTCCTGCAGTAATAACAAAATCATCGCAAGACCTGCTGCGTAGGCAGTTTCTGCTGCCTGGCAGTTTCATTTTTTGTTTTTTCCCTTTGGTTTTTTGAAACAGGGTCTCACTTTGTAGTTCAGGCTGGCCCTGAGCTCAGTCTCAGACTCACATCACAGCAATCCTCCTGCCTCTGTCTCCCGAGTCCTGGGGTTACAGGCTGAGCCACCACGCCCGGCACTGTGGTACATGGTACTGGTTGCTGCTGGGTTTGAGTCTCCACGCCCAGTATGGTATGTGGTTACTGGGGATCAAATCCAGGTCCTTGTGCTTGCAAGACAGGCGCCGGAACCACTGAGCTAAATCCCTGGCCCTGCTTGGCAGTTTCACCTCTGAAGTTTTCTCAGCCCCTGCTTTATGCTCCCCAAGGGTCTCACTTCCGCATATCCGCACACAGTCACACAGCCCCACCCCCTCTCGTGCGCTTCCACACACCTGCCTCCCCTGCACCCTCACAGACCCTTGCTCTTAGGCTTTGCAGCTGGGAGCAGATTACTGCCTGAGACTAAGCGATTCTCTGTGGGGCTCGGGCCACACACGGGTACCTGTCACCTCCCTGCACACTCCACAGCCTCTGGTGACAGCTCCAGTCAAGTCACCAGACGATTCTGCTGATGAAGGTGTGTGGCCTACGCGTCTCTGGCATCTCAGGGCCTTGAGTTCTTCATCCATAGACACATCTAAGAGCGGTTATTTCACAGGGTGGGGGCGTAGATTTACTGAGTCTTGCTTGTCAAATATGCAGCAGTGGGCCTGGCGTGGCATAAGAGGCCAACAATAGTATTCTTAGAGTATCAATAAGCTAATGCAGAGACACTTCAGGTTTGCCCTTTGTAATTTGTAGAAGATTTTTTTGGGGGGTGCGTGGTCCTGGTAGGCCTGGAGCGCAGAGTTCTGAGGCAGACCAGTGTCAGACTGGCAGGGGAAGGATGGGGACTTAGGTCCACATATATTCCGCTGAGCTGCATGCCGGGCTTCCTCACCAGGCCAGCCTCTGCGTCTGAGGCCTTGTGCGGTGTGTAACCATCCTGTTCTTGTTTTGCCAGCCGGAGCCCAAACCTGGAGACCTGATTGAGATCTTCCGCCCTTTCTACAGACACTGGGCCATTTACGTTGGCGATGGATATGTAGTCCACCTGGCGCCCCCAAGTAAGGGTACCAGGACTGGGAAGAGGGGGCAGGGAACTAAGGGTAACAACAACCCCGACTTTGGCCTTGCTCTGTGACTGGCACTTTGTTCCTGAGTGGTACAAGAAAGCGGTTTTGTGTGGGGCAATGGTTGTCAAATCATGGTCCTTGGGACCTGTTGTTCTTTTAGGAGGCTGAGGTGTCTTATGTACTGTGGTTTCGTACATGACACATTCCCCTCTTAAGCATAAGGCCTCTAGAAACAGCACAGGGCCTTGGGCAGACTTGGTTATGAATCCAGTTCCTACTCTCACTTCCTCCCCTCCCCTCCCATCCACTCCCTTTTTCTTTCTGCCCCATCCTGTGCCCTCTCTTCCTACCCTCTTCACCTTCTCCCCTCCCATTTGTTTGTTTCTTTGAGATAATGTTTCACTCAGTAGCCCACACTAGCCTTGAATTTGTAATCTTCCTGCCTCAGCCTTCAGAGCGCTAGGATTAGTGGTGTACCACTGTGCCCAGTTTAGCCTGGGTTTCTTTTTTTTTTGTAAATAGAAACTAAGAATACTTAATTTGGAGAATCGTCAGAATTCTCTATCCTTTCCCTTAAACTTTTTATTCACATTGGAGTACAGCATAAATAAAGTATGCAAATATAGTAGAATGAACGCTAAATGAATTTAAAAAGCCTATCCCTGTGACACTGTCCCAGCGCAAGACCCAGAACCCTTCACCGCGCAGAAGAGCCAGCGAGCTGCCTGCACCGCTCTCCCCCAGCAGCCCGCTCCAGCTTCTCTTGGCATGGAGGATTCGCCTGTTCTAGAACCTCATGGGACAGGAGTCACACAGCCTGTGCTCTTTTGTGTCTGGCTCCTTTCACTCAACGTTCTGCCCACTGGAGTATTTTGTGTTGTCGGGAGTAGCATTGTTCTGAGTTTTTCACTGCTGTGTATTTCCTGTGCGGCTGTGCCACACTTTGTGGCCCATTCTCCTTACATATTGGTTTCAGTTTTGAGCTGCTAAGTATAGAGCTGCTGGCCTCATCTTGTACTTACAGAGATACCACAGGTGACCAGAATAGGAGATGTCTTCTCAACCCCTTCATAGCAAAACCACCAGGCTGAATTTGTCTCTTCTGTTAAAATATAAAAGTCCCCCTTTCTTGACTTTAAAAACCGGCCCCTAACTTGGGGGCTGGTGATCCCTTCGGCACATGTACTGCTCCCTCTCTGCTTCTATGTGTCGTCTTTTCCCTGCTGTCTAGAAACATCTTCTGTTGACAAAAGGCCATGCCTACAGGCCCGTCATAGCCCTGTGTGGTCTTCCGGGCAGACATGGGCTCCCCGCTCTCTCTTCAGTACCCCTTAAGGTACAGCTCCTATCAAGGCTAACAAAACACTTTCTACATCGGGACAAAGTCCAGGCCAGCATTCGAGTCACGTGCTCTGTAGCGCGTGATATGAATGGCCTTCTCTGCCTCCCACCGTGCCTTTCTTCCCCTCCTGCTTGAGGCCGTCCTTCCTGGCATCCTGTGTGTCCCTTGCTCCCTTTCCACCTCCCCAGTGGGATCAGTGCCTCAGTGGCTCCTTTGGCTTTGTACACCTTTTGTTTGTTGATGTCTCCTGAGCCCATACCTCTGGCCTCTGACCTGTATTACTTATTTATTTATTTATTTATTTATTTTTAGGTTGTTTTTTTCTTTTAGGTTTTTTGGACACAGGGTCTCACTTTGTGGTTCAGTCTGGCCCTGAGCTCCGCCTCCAACTCACATCACAGCAATCCTCCTGCCTCTGCCTCCCAAGTGCTGGGATTACAGGCGTGAGCCACCACGCCCGGCACTGTGGTACATGGTACTGGTTGCTGCTGGGGTGAGTCTCCACGCCCAGTATTGTTATGTGGTTACCGGGGATGGAACCTGGACCCTTGTGCTTGTAAGACAGGCGCCGGAACCACTGAGCTAGATCCCCAGCCCATGTATTACTTATTTTTTAAAACTCTTTACTTTCGTTGCTACATGTTTGTAGAACATAACAATCACATTCCTGTGTGGAGCTGATAATGTATGTAACACATTGGAATTCTTTTTTTTTTTCATTTCCTCATATTTCCTTTTCTCTGTCCTCCCTCCTTCTCTTGGTTGCCTTCCCTTTTGTGAAAGTCTGAATTTCCTATTTTCTATTATCTTTTATTTTGTTCTTTACTTGTATTTTGTGTTATTATGTGATATATAAACTTATGTGTCTGATTTATTTCCCTTAACATTATGATCTCATCTGTTTTCTACAATAATTCAGTTACCCTTCTTCATGACTGAGTAGTATTCCATCATATGTAAATATCACATTGTCTTTATCCCTTCATTTATTGATAGATGCTTCCAGATTTAGCTATTATGAATTATGCTTCTATAAACACAGGTATGTATGTGTCCTTGCAATATGTGTCTCCCTTGGCTTTTCTCTTCTGTGTAGAATAAGATTTTAGTTGACATAGAATGGCTATACTGTGGGTAGGGGGCCTGGCAGGCCTCTGGTTGCCTTTCTTGACCTCATCTTTTTCTTCTTTCATCCGGGGACTCTCTTCAGCTGCGATGGCCTTGCAGCTGCCTTTCCAGGCAGCCATGCTCTTGGTTCTGAGGTAACTGCCATTGCTGTTCTTCCTGCTCAGCATGAACTTTCTTAGCCCTTAGCATAGTTCCTTTGCCATCCAGCCCCAGTGGCCTTTCTACCCTGAGCTCTAGGTCACTTCCTTGAGTGTTCCGCACAGTTTTTCAGTACCCGAGGGCACCGTATCTGTATATTTGCTCATCGCCCGTGCGCTCTGATTGGAGGGTGAGCTCAGGGCAGACCTGCTGTCCTGCTCTCCCATCATCTGTAGTGCCTTGGATAGAGTAGGGCCTCGGAGTTGTGGCCCTGTTCTGAGTCCTTGAGGCCTCCCTGGGGCCAGTTCCTCTATTTCCTCTTGTGTATCCACAGGTGAAGTTGCGGGAGCTGGTGCGGCCAGCATCATGTCCGCCCTGACGGACAGGGCTGTCGTCAAGAAGGAGCTGCTGTGTGATGTGGCCGGGAGAGACAAGTACCAGGTCAATAACAAACACGATGACAAGTACTCACCGCTGCCTCCCAGCAAAATCGTCCAGCGGGCGGAGGAGATGGTGGGGCAGGAGGTGCTCTACAAGCTGACCAGCGAGAACTGTGAGCACTTTGTGAACGAGCTGCGCTATGGAGTCCCCCGCAGTGACCAGGTTCGTCCCCCTCCTATGTCTCTTACCCCAGGAACCGGACGACTCCCCCAGCGGACGGTAGCTGGACATCAGTGTGGACGGAGAGAGAGGTAGAAACAAAATACAGAGATGTGATTGAGAGTGTCACAGTCAGGCCGGAGACAGTTGCCAGTGCTGGTCAGTGCAGTTCAGGAGGCGGGGTGAGTTAGCTGTGTTCTTGAGTGGCAGAGGCGGGATCTGAAGCCCAGATCTGTCTGATCAGCCCCACTAGGCTTAAAATATCACTTCTTCAGCCCTTCAGCACAAGAGACAATCCAGGAGATTCCACGTGCAGTTTCACTTACTTGGTCTGATTTTGCTTGTACTTCCTTGAATTATCTTTGATTACTTCCAGCTCTGTTATTTCTCCCTTGCCTTTCTGTTATTTTCCCATCTTTTGTTGTATATTGGGTAGAGAACATTGGAAGTATTCTTTTTTTTTTTTTAAGGTTTTTTTTTGAGACAGGGTCTCACTTTGTGGTTCAAGCTGGCCCTGAGCTCAGCCTCCAACTCACATCACAGCAATCCTCCTGCCTCTGCCTCCCGAGTGCTGGGATTACAGGCGTGAGCCACCACGCCTGGCACTGTGGTATGTGGTATTGGTTGCCGCTGGGGTGAGTTTCCACACCCAGTATTGTTATGTGGTTACCAGGGAATCAACCCAGGTCCTTGCGCTTGCAAGACAGGCGCCGGAACCACTGAGCTAACTCCCCGGCCCTTGAGACAAGGTTTTGCTTTTGTAGTTCAGGTTGGCCTTGAGCTCAGCCTCTAACTCACAGCAGTCCTCCTGTCTCTGCCTCCCAATTGCTGGGATTACAGGCGTGAGCTGCCCTGAGCTCTCCATACCTGGCACTGTGGTATATGGTTCTGATTGCTGGTGGGCGTGAGTCTCCATGTCTGTTGCTATATGTGGTTACCAGAGATTGAGCCTGGGCTCTTGCACTTGCAAGGCAGGTGCTGGAACTACTGAGCTAAATCCCTGGCATATAAGGTTTCCTTAAAAAAAAAATTATATATATATATATATATATATATATATATATATATATATATATATATATAAATGAGGTCTTTCTCTGTTGCTCAGGGTAGCCTCAAACCTGAAATCCTCCTTCCCCAGCCTCCAGAGTAGCTGGATATAGGCCATCAAGCCCAGCTTTACATGGCTGTTGATACAAAAGAATATTTTTTTTCCTTCAGTGAATGATGAAGTTAGGATCTGTCAGGTTGTTCATTTTTAATTTTTAATTATTTAAAAATTGAATTCTTTATTGGTACATTTTATATATACATCATGGTCTCATTAAATACTGAGAATTTGTACCAGTATATGAAATGAATTAATTCTCATTCCCCTACTTACCCTACAACCCCACATATATATATATGTATATACACACACATACACATACATATTCATATGTACATATGCATGTATACACACATGTATGTATATATGCATATACACATATATGTATATACATGTATATACATATATATGGGGCATGCATATGTATGCTTTCTTTCCTTTTTTAACATCATATTTTTTTCTTTCCCCTCATTACTTACCCCCACCCTTTTCCCTTTAAATATTTTCTATTTTATAATATCTATCATACATTCTAGAATTCATTTTCATCTTCAGATTCTCATACCAGAGAAATTTTTCCTTGGCCACTGTGATGGCCAAGATTGTGGGCTGCTGGGGCTGGGGATTTAGCTCATTGCCTGCCTTCCAGGTACAAGGGCCCGGGTTGAATCCCCAGTAACCACATGTAACAGTGCTGGGTGTGGTGACCCACACCTGCCAGCAATCAGTACCACATATCATAGTGCCGGCCATGGTGGCTCCTGAAAGCCCAGCACTAGGGAGGCAGAGGCAGGAGGATTGCCGAGTTCAAGGCTGAGTTCAGGACCAGCCTGATCTACAAAGGGAGATATGGGTTCCTGGAGTCAGACAGACCTGGGCTGGATCTGGACCCTGCATTTTGCCAGCTATATGACCTTGGGAGATCTAGTCCTTGTCTTCAGACTTGGTCATGTACATATGATAGCTGACCTGGGAGGGTTTCCACGTGACCCTTTAGTACAAGTAGCCCATCAAAGAAAGACAGGGCTGATTCAGAAAATGAACCTGATGTGTTAGGGCAGAAATTCTCCTGCTTGTCCTTATCTTGTTCTTTTTGCTTGGTTCACCCAGTGCCTTGTCCACTGACCTCTCTGGGCCACAGTGACTTGGATGGGGAGGTTGCGCCAACACCACCTGCAGGGATCAGCCTCAGTTTCCCCCACACTGCTGACAACCACCTGCACTTACTCCACTGACCCCTATTTTGGTTAGTTGGTTCTACTTCCTCTCTATGATGAGATATTAAACCTCATTCCATTGGCTCTTTTATTTTTCTCAATCAACTGTGTTATGATTCACCAGTTATATATAAGACTGTAAGGGAGGTTTAATATAAAAATCGAGTAGTACACAAGGTAAGAAGAGGATAGTATTCTTAATGGTTGATGAAGGCTCTTGGAATCTCTGGATCACTGTCTGGCAACAGCTTCCCTGAGATGTGACAAAAGCCCCCTTTTGGGAGAGTCACAGGCCAAGATTATGAGAAGAACTTCGTCAACACCTCGGCACAGCCCGTTAAAAACATAACGCAGTGGGTCAAGGGTTCTGGGGGAGGGGAAGCTCCGCAGATAACGATCTTTAAAACAGTCTCCCGACCTGGGATGTAGCTCTAGGTGGAGCACTTCCCTGGCACTGAGAGGTCCTGGCTTCCATTCCCAGCACTACAAACAAACTAAAAATAAAACCCAACCATTTATCTCTTGAGTCACGCTTGGTGCTGCCTGGCTGTTACCTTACCAGCATCCTAGGGATTCCTTTCCTCCTCCTCTGCATCCATGTTTTTGTCCTCTGTAGCTCACATGTTTTCATTTCTTGGGTCACTCAGGGCTTCTTTCCCCTAAGATTACTGAGCAGTGGTGCATTGGAAAAGACTCTGTGCCTGAAAATGTCCTCGCTTTACCCTCATATTTGATAGTTTGGGTCAGTGGAGAATTCTGAATCAGAAATAATTTTTTTCCCAAAATTTTGAAGGCCTTGCTTGTGTGTGTGTGTGTTTCTGTGTGTAAGACAATCTGGAGATGGAACCCAGGGCATCGTAGGCCAAAGCACTCAGCTGAGCTACATCTCCTGCTCCCCTTTTACACAGTTTTTGTTTTTGTTTTTTGTTTTTTTTTGATAGAGACTCACTGTATTGTCCAGACTGACTTCAAACTTGAGATTCTCCTGCCTTCTGAGTAGCTTGGATTACAGAAATTTCCTTTCACAGAGTTCTGACTTCAGACCCGTGATGCCACACTATCTTGCCCAATGCCACCACCAGAATTCCTGTAATGTCAGCACAGTCCTTAAGTGGCATCTACTAAGCTGTGCAACAGGAAAACTATCAATGGCATCTGAAGGTAGCACGGATCTTGGACAGATTGCTTTTCCCCAAAAGTTTGCCCTAGCAGGACTAACTAGATGATGCTACTCTCTTATGTTTAAGCATGCTTTTTGTCTACAAAGTATGTCCACAAATAATGAGGTTATTGTTGTTTTCCTTGACAAAGTATCCTTTGTATGAACAGATTGTGTCAGCATGTGATTTTACTCTGTGAGGTTCTGTAAAGAACTAGGGCCATATTGTTCCTCTCCCATTATCTGCAGAACGTTTCTCCCACCCTGACACTAAGTTGAGCAAGGAAAGGACTGGGTACAAGAGATTTTTTTTTTACAGATTCCCTAGCGAGGTAACCCAGCAGAACCATGGCTGCCACAAAACCATCTGACTACTTTTTTGAGGAAAGTTAAAGGCTGACTAGCTGTCAGACTTCTATTTAGTAACTCCATCTGAACTTCTAACCAATGAAAAGCACAAAGGAAGAGAGAAGCTTCGAGATGCAGAAGATGGTTACTAGTAGGGGAGGAAAGAGGTGGGAGTGGGGAGGGGCTCGTTAACTGAGTTTCACCGTGATGTGGTCAGCGTGTGGCGTTGGGGAGTACCCAGTACTGGTGCCTTGTATTTCTACTTGGGCCAGTCAGATGCCCAGAAAAGTCTTCCCGAATCTTGTATGGAAGGGGAAGTTCTGGGGCCCTGTAGGGGAAGGAGATCTGAGACTTTGATGCTGAGTATATTCAGAATCTCTCATTTCCTTCTTTATGGTACGATGCAACTTCAAGTGTTCTTCTAGATTTCTGTCCCCCCACCCCCATCTTGCTTTTTGCCATCTCCAGAATGAACTTTCAAATTTCTGGTGGGGGAAATTTGTGGAAGGAAGTTCATGGACATGGCTAAAGCTCTTTCTTGTCTCATTTCCAGCTACCTGGGGTTGTCAATATGTGAACCTTCTGTTGTGGTCCTTTTAGAGGTTTCTATTGTTTAATTAGAGTTGGTTCGCCGTTTTTCCCAATGATGCCTTAGGATTCTGTGTCCTTGTGGAATTATGCTTAAAACAAATCTCTTTTTTTTTTGGCAGTACTAGGGATTGAACATACCAGGCAAGTGGTCACCACGGAGCTATACTTCCAGTCCAAACAAATATCTTACTTTATTTGAGTTAGGTTTTAGGAGGAAGTTAAACTTGACATATGTTCAGTTTCTACCTCAAAATTTCTTCTGACTTTTACAGTAGAAAAGTCATTTTTTTCCTGCTACAATCAGTAGAAGTCAGATATTGGACCCTAATAATATTAAATATAATATCACTACTGCTCATAGTTGAGTCATTTATTTACAGATACAAAGAGAGCACCTTCATGCCTTGCAGGACCAAGCCTGGAGGAGACACTGATGTGGTGAGGGCTTTGCTCTGATGGACATCGTTTGTTATTTTTTGAGTTGTAAATAATTCCTCCCTACTTCACATTTGCTTGCAGAGCTCCTCTGGCCAGCGTGGCTCTTGGCCACCCTGGCATAATCTCTGTTTTTTCCCCAGTTAGCCTCTGAGAATTTAAGTTCTTTAAATAGACACAGGGTGAACTGAGTTTCCCGTCTTTGGGTCTGTATCAATTCCAAGCCAGCTGGCTCTATCTTCTGATTCTTTCTCCATTGACTCTTCCCCTCTACTCTTCCTGGCCAATAATGGTTGACTTTTGAGTTTGGCCAAGCGAGGCCAAAGGGCATGTGCGACTCCCTGTGCTGAATGGTCGTGTTAAGTTACAGCCGGTTCTCAGATTCCTGACCCAGAGGCTGACTCACTGCTTTTCTTTTGCAGGTCAGAGATGTCGTCATGGCGGCGGGCATCGCAGGAGTGGGTTTGGCAGCCATGGGCCTCATTGGAGTCATGTTCTCGAGAAACAAGAAACAAAAGCAGTGAGCTGAAAAGACTGTTCAGTCGGGAGTGACTGTACATGAAGAGGAGGGTTTTCTTTTGTTGGAGTTTGGGGTTTGGTTTGTGGAGTTCATTCTGTTTTATAATGAGGTTTATTTTCACAGAATAAAATAAAGCACAATGAGAAAGGATTTTCTTGGGGAAATGCAGTGTGGACTGTCTTGTGTGAAATCTGTGGAGGGAAAGCCGGGTTTGGTTTTGGTGAGGTCCTTTTGAGATTTTTCTCTTTCTCTTTCCATATTGTATTCTTTGCACCACTGAAAACAGAATCCAGGGCTGGGGGATTTAGCTCAGTGGTTCTGGCGTCTGCCTGGCAAGTTTAAAGTCCAAAGTTCAATCCCCGGTACCACATACCACTGTGCTAAGTGTGGTGGCTGAGTTCAGGACCAACCTGAACTACAAAGCTTGACCCTGTCTCAAAACAACACCAACAACAACAACAAAAGCCACCCTAACAATTGAAGGAATTAAGTAGTTAAAAATTTTTACACAGGGGCGAGGGATTTAGCTCAGTGGCTCCGG
>PVIR01042638.1:0-12144 GCA_004026965.1 Petromus typicus | reverse complement strand
CAGGCTCTTCTTGCATTGAGTGTTTGAGTTGAGAAGTCCACTGTGATCCCGACAGGCTTCCCTTGGAATGTAACTGTTTTCTTTTCTCTGGCTGCCTTCAGTATTTCATTCTTTTTTTGGATATCTGGGGCTTTTATGATTATATGCCTAGGTGTAGATTTTTTCATGTCACAGGCATGTGGCATTCTGTATGCTTCATATATTTGTATGTCCAATTCTTTACCTTTTTCTGCCATTATCTGTGTGAATAGCTTTTTGATGTCTTTAGCATTGTCTCCTGCTTCCTCAGTGACTCCAATCAATCTTATGTTATTCTTCTTTGAATCATCTAGGAGCTGTTGGATTGACTTTTCATTATCGTTTCCTTTTTTCCATAGATTATGCCTTTCCAGTTCATTGGTTGAGATCCTGTCTCAATGCCAAATTCATTCAATAGAATGCCAAATTCATTCTATTGAGCAAACTTTCATTTTCTTTCTTAATTTCCTGGGCTTCTGCTTGTAGGTGTTTAAAAGGTTCCATTGCTTTTGCTATCTTGGATTCCATCAACTCCATGATTTCCTCTTTAGCTTTATTAATCATCATGTTGACAGTGTCCAATATCTCTGCTTTCATCTCAGAGATCAGTTCTGATTTCCATTTTACTAGATCTGCTTTGGTTACCATTTCCGAGGGCCCTGGAGACTGGGCTTCAAACTTCTCTATTTCCCTTCCCCCTGTGTTACCTGCAGGTGAGGATCTTTGTATCAGAGACTTTGAGTGTTTCCTCATCTCTGACCTGCCCTGTTTTCTGGCGCTGTTTGTTGCAAGTTACTTTCCTCCTAATAGTTAGGAACCTTAAAATAGCAGTGTTTCCTGGGTTGTTCTTTGCAGTCTGTATTGGGACCCAAAGAAAAACCCCTAGTTCTGGCACACCATATAAGGCACTCAATCTATACAGTCTGAACACCTTCTCCTGTCTGCTTTAGAGGCAGGGAGACTGTGGCTCCTGAACTGCTACAATGGCACTGCCTGAGGTTCCAATGGGCCTACCTGCTCACCAATACAGAGTCTCTGGGCTCACTTGTGCAGTCGGCCTGGAGGCCAGTAGGCTGTAGGCCCCGTGCAGCTGCAATGGTAGGGGCTGATGTTCCTTCAGACCCACCTACTCACCAATACAAGCTGACTGGATGTGCTTCTGCATTTGCTGTGGTGAAAGTCAGACTCTGACCTGCTAACCTCAGTCCCTGGGCGCTCTTCCGGCGTGGGCCCGGAGGCCAGTAAGCTCCAACCCCGGCGCAGATTCGGTGGCACAGTCGCCGTTTCCCGAGCCTCCCACTGCTAACCTCAGTCCCTGAGCACTCTTCCAGAGTGGGCCCACCATTTATTTGTTAAAGAGGCAATCTTTCCTCCATTGAGAATTTTTGGCTCCTTTGTCAAAAATGAGGTGATTCAGTGTATCTGGAGTAATTTGTGATATTCTAATCTATTCCATTGATCCTCAGGTCTGTTACTTTGCCAGTGCCCTGCAGTTTTTATCATAGCGGCTTTATAGTATAATTTCAGATTGGGGATCATAATACCCACAGCCAGCATTCTACTAAATGGTCAAATATTGAAACCTTTCACTCTAAGATCAGGAACAAGATATGGATGTTCTCTCTCACCGCTTCTGCTCAATATAGTTCTGGAAATATTAGCCACAGCAATTAAGCAAGAGAAGAAATAAAAAGAATAAACATAGGAAAAAATAAGTTAAATTGTCATTATTTGCTGATGACATAATAGTCTATCTAGAGGATCCTAAAACCCAATTACAAAACTGCTGGACCTAATCAACAAATTTAGTCTCATAGCTGGATACAAGGTCAGTGTTCAAAAATCAATAGCCTTTGTATACACAAACAGTAGACCCACTGAGATAGAAATTGGGAAGCCAATCCCTTTCACAATAGCACCCAAGAAAATAAAATATCTAGGAACCAATCTAACAAAGGAGGTAAAAGACCTCTACTCTGAAAACTACAACACTCTGAAAAAGGTGATAGAAGAAGATATCAGAAAATTAAAACACATACCTTGCTCCTGAGTAGGAAGGACCAGTATCATCAAAATGGCTATACTCTCAAAACTACTCTACAGATTCAATGCAATCCCAATTGAAATCCCAGCAGCATATTTCATAGATCTAGAGAAAAAAATCCAAACATTCATCTGGAACCACAAAAGACCTAGAATGGCAAAAGCAATTCTAAGCAACAGGGACTTAATCCTCTTAAAGGGTTGTTTGTTTGTTTGTTTGTTTTAAGAAGCCAATTCCACTGACTCCATTTCCACAAGAGACTAGGTTCTGTCCAGGGTAGGATAACTAGTCTCTATAATGGGCCACAACTTGTTACAGGACATGTGTGGAGCATCCTGGAACCTTTTTGTGACAGCCTCTAGAAGCCCTTTGGGGTCCCTAGGTCAAAATCTCCCCAGGACTTCCCTTAAAGCATGGCACACAAGCATGGCTGAGAAGAAACTGACTTTCACAAGAACCTGCTTGTTTGGTATAAATAGTTTGCTCTCAAATACAGTCAAAATAGGTCTTCCCAGGTCTTCCTTGGAAGCTACACAAGGTAAGTCCACACCTCCCTACAAGAGCCTTTCAGGAAATGAAGACAAGAAACAGGACACAAACAGTAAAAATTTCCCTTTAACCACAAGTTAGGCATAGTCTTTGGTCTCCTCCTTACATGACAAGATTTCCAATCCCCTTTGCAGGCCGGTTCATCCTCCAGACTCACACCAATCCTGCTTTGTGGACATTCACATACCGTGTCAGTTTCAGCCGAGGACAAGTCATCCTCTCCCCTCAACACCCACCTCCCTTCTCTTTGCATCTCCATTGTCACCCCAGCCCCTCATACTCAGACTGCTCCAAAATGTCATCCGTCTCCCCAAGCACACTTCTGTCGAGAACTCCACAGAGGCATTAACTCCGCAGAGTCCCTCCGACTCACTCCCCACCTACTCCGAAGGCCCATTCTCAGCTGCGCCGTGATCCGTCAAGTCAGAGTCGTGCTCCACAGCCCACACTGTGCCGGGGAGAATTAATGACACTGACTGTTCTCGCTACAGAAGCGACTCAACTAGACAGCAGCCTTCAAGATGACAGGCCGGGAACACCTCACTTGGGCTCATCTACAAGAGAAGGGAGAGAGTAATGTTATGTGTATGAAGGTCATTTGTCTAAAGGCCATAGCGGAGTCTATGTCCCATTGGCCTAAGTACAGACTAGGATTCCAAGCCAGGGGTTTAGCTCAGTGGTTCCGGCACCTGCTTTGCAAATACTCAGGCCCAGGCTCAATCCCTGGTAACCACATACAACAGTGTTGGGCATGGAGACTCATGCCCACCAGCAATTAGTACTACATACACAGTGCTGGGTGTAATGGCTCACACCTGTCATCCTAGCATTCAGGAGGCAGAGGCAGGAGGATTACTGTGAGTTCAAGGCTTGCCTAGTGAGCTCAGGGCCAGCCTGAATTACAAAGCAAGACCCTGTCTCAAAAAAAAAGTTTCTCTCAAAAGAAAAAAAGCAGCAGTGTCACCACAGGAAATACAGAACATAGCCAAACCTCCTTCCCCTCACTTACCCTGTGACCAGGAGACACATACACAAAATGGGTACCTTCCCAGCCTTGCCGTGAAAGAGAAAGAGCTAACAAAAGATTTTGTCCAGGCAATAAAAAGCCACAAATGGCAGGCAGTCTCTTCTTTGGCTTCTCCCTCTTCCGGGAGTGAAATGACGTCAGAGAACGCCAGACAGTGTGGTCCAGACCTTCGTCACTTAGATGGAGAGACAGCCCCAGAGGTTAACGACTGTTTTGTCAACAGAGAAACGAGTCTTTCATACACACTGTGTTGACAGAATAAAATGTTTACACAAGTAATTTGTTAACCTATATCCAATTCCTTCCAGAAAAGAGTTCAGGTGGTTTTCTAAGAGACGTGAAATGAAGAAAAAATAACACTGAATAAGTAAAAAAAAAAAGAAAAAGAAAAAGTGGATATGATTAGCTCTTTCTTGAATCAAGCTCCTCAGATTTGCTTCATGCTGTCTCAAGACTCAGAAAATTTACGTTTGCTGCATTTTTCTCGGCTGTTCTAAATTTTCTGTGATGAACAATTTTGTACTTAGAAGTCTACATAACTAGTGAGATGTCAGTGAGGACAAGCAGGCACAGAGGTTCCTTGTGAGTGACAGTTTGTGTTGGGCCCTGCCTTGAGCTCTCTAAAATCTATTTTTCCCCCTCAAGATCATTGGCTTACATTGCTTACATTGGCTCTAAGAAAACAGGACCAGGTTAGGACTCAGAGCAGGTCCAGCAGAGGCCCTAAAGGGTCGTGGGGGTGGCCAGATATTAGGGTTGATTTGACCACTGTATGAAAATATCTTGGAGGAAAAAGTCCTGGGTTCCTTTCTCAGAGATTTTCCATTTGCACCTGCAAAGACATCACTGGGAACTCATTAGAAATGCAGACTCTCAGGCACCACCCCAGACCCACTACATCAGAACCTGCATTTTAACAAGATCCTCGCTTAATCAGAATGCATGCTGAGGTTTGAGAAGCAGCACTCAACAGCCCCCCAAACCCCCAGACACAGGTGCTTCAAATGCAGACATAGAGGAACTAAACAGAACCTGGACCACACCATCCCCTTCAATGGGAGGAGGGGGGCTCATTGTTTATTTCTATAGGCTTTTGTTGCTATTCTCATTGATCTTCCATGAAAATAGCAAGTGAGTTAAGTGGGGGAAAGGTGCTTTTGGAGCCAATTTGTTTAGTCATACTTTGGCACACACCAACAAAGATACTCACCCCCAGGGGGCATAATTGTTCTTGAGAAGTGACTTTGTTGTAGAGAAAACTTTTGTTTCCAGAGGCACAGGCTACACAGCACGGAATGGAATAGAAATATGGCGATTATCCAGTTCATTTACTTGCTGTACACAGTCAGACAAACCAATCCAGGTAGCGCAGGCCATAAAAACACATTCCAAGGTGCCTGAATTCTCGATGTTCGCTGCAAACATTGTTCAAATGAACTGGATCACGGCCAACCCTGCACTTCATTACGTGCTTGAAACACAATGCAAGAGGACCCAGCACCAGATGTGAGGAGGGCACGGGCAGGTGCGGGTGACCCCTGGACCCAGACAGCATCTGACAAGGGATGACATTAGGCTTTGGCAGAGCTCGGCTGCCCTATCTGAAAGTGGTTATCACACAGAAGGCAGGCGGCCTGCCAAAATACAGACGCGGGGACCAACCAAAGGATAATTGCTATAAATTCCATACAGGGAAAGACAGAGATGTCAGCAGAACACCGCCTGGCTGGGTAGCAGATCACACAGGACTACAGGGAAGAGTCCGACAAGAAAGGAAGACTTTTTTTTTTTTTTTTGAAAAGGCCAAATCTGTTCAAATAAGGTATGGCAGGCCAGCTGGAAGACCCGTCAGTCAAGTACTAGGCTCTCTGCTCAGAGGTATTTCTGTCACTTGGACATGACAGCTTCTCAAAACTAAATTTAAGGGGAAACTGTAGCTAGAGTTCCTCCAGGCACGGAATATGTTCTGATTGCAATTTAGGAAACCAGGAGATTAAATTGTTTGTGTGCAGACCTCCCTGAGTGACAGGTCTGTGTCCTAGAGTTTTGCATAGATTGGGGTGGACAAGGGATCAACAGCACCCCGTTCGGACTACAGGATTCCCAGAAGCTCCTGACACTTTATAAAAATATTTGCATACATTTAAATATCTTTTTCTAGGAACAGAAACGATAGCTTTTATCAAATTCACAAGCTGATCCAAAATCTCCAAAAGTTGCTAATTCCAGTTAGCAGAAAGTGCTATGAAAGACAAAGGAACAGGTATCTCTCAAATATCCTCTGCCAGACCTTCTATCTTGTGATACTATTTTAATCCTCCTAAAGTGGAGGGGACCATCCCCACTTTACAGTTAAGAAAAAGCAAGGCTAAAAGTGAACATATAGCCCTACCAGGCAAACACACATAAGAACTCCAAGACCTAAAATATAAACTAGACCTACCCAGCCCAGAAATGCACCCTTTGTCTCTGATCCTGGGGGACACTTCCTGGGTATGGTGGGTTTCAGCAGGGGTGGACAGGTTGCAGAATTAGTGACACTAGGGAGGACCTAAGTGATGCAGTAGCTGGCTCTGGAAGAATGGGTGGAGTCCAGCAGCTAGTGCCAGAAGAAAGGGCATCCTAGGTGGGAGGTAAGCAGCAACAAGAGACAGAGCAGTTATAAAGGATAAAATGCTAATAGGACACCACCCTCCTCCTATTGACTGAGAAGTTTCATAAAGACTGAAAAGCTGAGTAATAGCCACAAGACTAAGTGCATCCCAGGATTAAACTTCCAGGCCATTTAGTCTTAAATTTCCTGTCACCCAAGCCCAGTGCAACCAGAGAACAACCTCTCCTAGAAGAGACCCTGACATATAGCCCAGGAGCCACTTAATGCCCAATATTGATTCAAACAAGTGCATTTTGTTTATTTCTAATTCATCTCAAGCGGAGAGAGCAGAGTGGGAGGAAGCCAAGAGCTTACCCAGGGCTCAGGAGCCCCCATAGCCACACGTAGCCTCCCTGGGAAAGAAAGATCATCCATTCAGTGCCCAAGCTCTAATGCATCTCCAGTCCCCCAAGACGGCTCCTGTCTCAACATAAATAATATCCCAAGACTAAAATATTCCATGTACACCACAGTACATTTAATCAGGCTTTTAGGCCCACATTGACTACATAAGAGGATCCTGCTGCCTTCTGAAATAGAAAAGCCACTCCGTAAAGGAAATTTTATCATAGAATCCTATGTAATTGAATTGTGGTCTTAAGCCCTATGATTAACAGATGGCAAAGTCCTTTCCCAGTGGTCTGACTCACTCTCCTTATTCTGAGGAGACACCCCAGAGACCCATCACCACCAGGAAGCATTCTTCAGCTCAGATGTTATTTTTAACAGTTAATTCTTTTGTTTTAAAAAAAAAAAAAAGTAGGGGAGACTAAGGTAGAAATATCAGAAGTTTCAGAGCAGCCTGGGAAAATTAGCAACTTAGCAAGACCCTGTCTCAAAATAAAAAACTAAAAGGCTGGGGGTGTGGCTCTGTGTGAAAGCCTTGGGCTCAGTCCCTAGTATCGCAAAAATTAATAAAATAAAATAAATAAGGAGTGAACCACTCACAAGTCATTAGTAGTGCCCAGGTAGTAACTTCAAGGAATCTTCTATTTGGTTCACAAATGAAGTAAGTGTGTATCTAGCCAGCCCAATTCAGGATTCCTGGATGGGAAGTTTTGAGATTTTTGTTTCAGACAAGTAAAGGGCACACAAGAAATTGTAAAGGCTCATGACTCTGTCCTTGTTTCAGTAGATCATAAGTTCTTCGAGGCAATGAGAGGTTGTTTGGCTGGTTGAGTTAATATCTATTAATTCCATAGGCCATAGAAATAAATCTATCAATATACTTCATTACAAGAAAAACCTATTGCTCTCTTTACAAAGGACAAAGCAGCCTTCTCTTTGATACTCAAACTGATTAACAACTTGAAAGAACTCTTGCTGTTATAGACAGAAAACACAAGTAAAAAATGCTGCACCCTGTTCCATAAAACTGGAATAAGAGACTCCTCTCCATGAAATAACAAGGCAAGAAGCAACAGAGTAGCTGTGAGAAAAAGGGCCAGAACACATCACCCATGAAAATATTTCACTTTCAAAGCACACTACATCAAGAACTGTATCTAACGAGGAGACTTCATACTTAGTATTTCTCAAACCACAGTTTTGACTGGAATGGATGTGCTGCATAAGGAAAACTAAAAATAAATATTTTTAAACATGCACCCAAAACGAAGCAGACAAATTTCTAACACAATCACTGTCAAAAAGACCAGCAAATCTGCGCTTATAAGTAAATGCATTTCTGGTGCCCAGCAGCAAGTCACCTGAAAGCATAGTTTGCGGGCAGGGAGAGAGGTCACGGGAGGGAGGGGCAGCGGAGTTACCGTGGAAACAGCTGCCAAAGACCATCTCGTGGAAATAGCTGCCAAAGACCATCTCCAGGAAGTACTGAGCACTTCCGCCCAGACCGCTGGCTCTCGGCTTTGGCAGCTCCTTAGCCATGCAGTAGGGGTGCTGTTTTGTAAACACATCTAATTTGGTTTTAAATTTTAATCCATAAAGTCATTACTAAAGGACTCCAGGCTGCTGAAATGATGAACCAACTGTTTCCAAAGGAGACAGGGAGGCAGGCGCCCGAGCCAGTCAGGGTTCCCTCTGCACGGCTCCCTTCTTAGCCTCAGTATCTCCTCCTCCTTCACGTTCTTCTGCCTGTGCCAAAGATTTCCTGTGAACTTCTTTGCCTTTTGCTGACTATATCCAATCATTGCCTCCTCCACCCTTCCAACTTAATCTATTTCTACATAAACTTTGCTCTTTAACAAAAAGATCAGGCATTGGTCGAATTTGGAGAAGAAATGGCCTTAATAGTCCCTGTCAGCCCCAGCCATATTTTTTGAGACAGTGTCCCCTAAGTCACTAAATTGCCCAGGCTGGAACTAAACTTGTGATCCTCCTGCCTCAGCCTCCCAACACAAGGAAAGAGGGAGCTGCTGCCAGGAGACACAGCTGACTGACAAACAGACTGTAGAACAACCGGCCGGGCCGGAAGCATCCCATCTCTTACCCTCCTCCCGGTACTGATTCGCACAGGTAATTAACCAGAAGAGAAGAGGTTTCTCTCCAAAGGAAGGAAACAAAAAATGAGTCTTTCAAATCATGTCACACCTTATAAAAATTGGTTTATTTAACAAAGTATGTAGCAGATCTGGTTCTAAGAGAACTATAAGTTTTACTACTCGGCTGTTCCCCACAACAACCCGGCGGAGGGTAATCACCTCCCAGAAGACTGAGGCACAGAGGGGTCGAGTCACTTGCTCAGAGCCACGTAGCTGGTAAGTGGCTGTCGTGATGTTCATGCAGCTGCTGTCATCCAGCTTCAGAGCCCACACTTTCAGTCACTGCCCAGGTACTTCCGGAGTGACTGATGACATCTTTGTGGACATTCACATTCATTTTTGTATGCATTCTATCACTACTAAAGCTAAGGGCCTTTCTTTTTTCTATGTCAGGGAAAACAAATGACTAATTTATCAATAAATCAGTTATTACCTTCTCTCCTCTGTTGGGAATTATCCTGTTTTATGTGTTCTATGTAAAAGTCCAGTATTGCCTGAGACTTATGCTTCTGGGCCCTCTCTATCAATACATGTGCTACCTGTGTTGTGCACATGTACTACAGATATTCCTACTACCTCTTGGGCCTCTCTGCTCCATTCCTTTTATCAGTTTAAGGACATAGTCAATTCCTGTTCCCCTTCCAAAAGCAGCTTTCTTTTCCCCTGGCGCTGGGGATCACACCCGGGACCTGATGCATGCTGGGCAAGGGCCCTGCGGTGCAGCGACACGCCCATCTCCCACAAAGCAGCTTCCTACCCATCATTCTCAGGGACCTCACCCCGCTTCTCAGTGAGGTTTAGTATAGCACCCTTTATCCCCACGCCAAGCCAAGGGGACAGTCCCCTAGAGTACCCAGCACAGCTTCCATAGAAAAGAGCTCATGTTTATCTAGAAACTTCCCCTGCTTTGTGCCACTCTGTGATTTTCTGCCCAACTTCCTTTGATCCCATTGAAGTAAGTTCTGGGAAAGCCAGAGGGAGACACCATTCTCTTCTGTGGCAATAAGAGCATCTTCTTGTTCTGCAGTTGTTTTCAGTGAACTTTCTTCCCAAGTATGCTTAGCTTTCGGATTTTAAAACCCAAAAGGCCCCAGGATTTTTCCTCTTTCAAAAATGGATGGTTCTGCTTTTCATTTAAGGTGCAGTTTAGAAGGAAGCAGCCTGCGAAACCAATTAACTAATTGGAAATCACTTAATGACTGTGGCAGCGTTTTGGATTTCTGGCGTTGGTTCACAGCAGTCAAGAGAAATTGCTTTCCAATATTATGATAAGGTAAGCTGCAGAGGTCTCACGGGGGGCGGTGCAGGCTGCTGAGAGAAACAATCAGCTCTAATATGCCCACCAAATAATGGAGACATTATAACATGGAGCTCAGTGATTGGAAAGTAAGCACAACATAAAAATCCGAAGATGTGTGGCGATCTGCTGAGAATAAATGTGCAGCCATAGCTCCTTCCAATGATTTTTGAGAGCCCACAGACTTTGCATAGACATTATGCTGTTGAAATGGCTCTCACAGAGAGCACGCATGCGTGGAAAGAGAGGTGGCATGCAAAGGGAAAAATAATACAGCAAATGCTCATTCTAGAACAATTGCCTAATTAATTCTTTTGGTCTGAATATAGTCATTGTTCACATTAGGGAAATAATCTAGCTAATTGCTCAAGAGTTAACAAAGCCAAGAAAAATAAATTACCCCAAACACAATGTTTTATCCATTTGCCATTTGTTTGCTTTAAGGTAGTGAGTCCTCTTTACATATTTCTAAAGAGTATATTTCATTAGGGCTGAAATCATCTCAGTAGAAAACAGTATCAGCAATCTCTAGTATATTTAAACCCTTTTTACATTATTATTTTTTTTTTTTAGGTTTTTTGAGACAGGGTCTCGCTTTTGTGGTTCAGGCTGGCCCTGAGCTCAGCCTCAAACTCACATCACAATCCTCCTGCCTCTGCCTCCTGAGTGCTGGGATTACAGGCGTGAGCCACCACGCCCGGCACTGGTATGTGGTACTGGTTGCTGCTGGGTGTGGGTCTCCATACCCAGTATTGTTATGTGGTTACCGGGGAATCGAACCCGGGCCCTTGCGCTTGCAAGACAGGCACCAGAACCACTGAGCTAACTCCCCGGCCCCCCTTTTTACATTATTTTAAAAGAGAGGTACAGGGATCTGTGTAGCAAAGATGATTTAAGATTTCTTTGTGGGCTGGAGATGTAGCTCAGTGGCGCTGTACCTGCCTGGTGAGCACAAGGTCCTGCGTTCTATCCCTGGTATCAAAAAACTAATAGCAAATAAAAATAAAATTGCCTTTAAAGTAAAACAAAATTGCTGTGGACAGTTGGCTATTTATCTCTCTTTGCCTTAGTTTATTCAGCTGTGAAATGGCCTAGAGGAAAAAGTAGGTACAGTATTCAAATGATGGTTGGATTTTACAAACGTGAAGCCGGGCACTAGAGGATCTTTGGGCGCTCATGAACGTCCATCTTCCCTTCCCCGCTGGTACACTAAGTACAGGTGACAGAGACTGTTCTGGAGTTGGCTGCTGTTGTTTGCCAACATGAAAGAAACCGTATGCGTACTTGTTATTCTACTGCCAGCATTTAGGGCTTCCTTGGACCCCAGCTTTATTAAATCAGAAATAATGAGCAATTCAGACGCCTCCGCTGAGTGCTGCCTCCGATGCTGGCTTTGTACCCAGCCATTCCCCACAGGACCAAAGGACAGAGGGCGTCCCCTTTCCAGGTAGCAGCATAAATAAAGATGAGTGCCACCAACGCGCAAGTCAATCGCTATGCCGAGCACGAGCCCCGCCAGCCATGGACCCACGGTAGCCCTTTCTTCTCACCGGCCTCAAATAGCAGGTGCTCATTCGGAGCAGCCTTTGCCTGGGAAAGCCCCAGAAGTCCTTCCCAATTAAAACAGCCAGAGCAAGAAGTGAGATAATAAAACCATAATAAACTGATGGCTCTTCCTCTGAAAGATTGCTTTGTTCTGAGCTGGGGAGGAATGAGGTATGTTTAAATCATTTCCCTTCCTGGGTTGAGTTTCTCATCTGCATTCCAGAAAGTGACATTTCACTAATCTCAAGATTATATCAAGACAATAAGGCTTGTTGGCAATACGATTGTTTTTAATCGCCAATAAAGATGATCGATAAGCAGAACAGAACATTGAACCTCATGAAAGAGTGAGGGAGCCCCCGCGTCAAAAGTTTCCCAGGGTGAGTTGGACTAACTCATGAGATGAGAAGGGCATAGTTTGGTCTTCTTAATAAAAGAGAAACTTCTAATATAGCAAGGGAGAAAACGCTTCAAATTAATCTTTCAGATTGAATAGAAACACTGCCCAGG
>PVIR01042637.1:0-12124 GCA_004026965.1 Petromus typicus | reverse complement strand
TTTAATAAATGCACACCTTATGAAAAATTAGTGCTTACTTGTTCTTTTATTTAGGATAATTTCAAAATTGTGCTACCAAAGCTCTAAATTTGTTGTTTACATAATCCATTCTTATCCTAAATTAAGTTTCCCAAACAAATGTGGCTTTTATTCAAAACTATCATTGCAGACAATAAACTCTGAAAGAGCTTCCACTTAATCTTGAAGTAATTTGTATTTGTTCTCCTCTTCACATTCTGCTCATGCGTAAAAGCACTTATTTACATTCCTTGTTGTGAAAATTGAAGATAAAGTGGCAAATGAAGTTGAGTGAATGATCAGGTGGCTTAAGTAAGAAGTGGCTACAGACACCTAAACACAGATGTAAAGGTTTAAGACATGAAGCAAAATGTAGACGAAAGCCTTCACACCTGAACAGATCTTGTGAAACAGCACCATTTAGAGGAAGAAACTGATAGCACAGTGAGACTTGCTAGTCCAAATGTTGTCTTTCCCTCCAGTGCTTCCTCGATCCTGATGGAGTACTATGTTTTTTCAAATATTAATCAGTGAGGCTTCTATTCTTAGTCTTTCTTTCTAGCTTCTCCTCATTTTCCTACTAAGCTGCTCATTTACTGTCCCCTGTTTACAAAAAGATCACAGACACGAAGGGTTGTTCTTGGAGTTCATATATCAGAAAGTCTTAAGGTTAAACTACAGAGAATTTCTAGTTCCACTCCTATCCAGGTAGGACTTGTAAAGATGGGGAACAGAAAAGAGAATGGAGGATATTTTTAAAAATGGATGAACTAGAATGAAGGGACTGAAGGAGAGGAAGCTTGTGAAATGGCAGTCACCATCCAGAAGCCATGGGATGCTGTCTATCATCAGTGTCGTGGGACTCCCTGGGCCCAAAACAACTGCACACAAACTTCCTAAGTTCGGTGTGCATGTCAGGACCTAAGAGGTGCATCTCGTGGTTCCAGGGACAGTTCACTTTGATGGCGGTCACTGTGGTCCCAACTTACCACTGGAATGCGATGCGCTTTGGTTTCCTTTACTTTGCCAGACAGACCTCTGCCAAACCTACCTGCCACAGTTTATGTAGGAAGGTATGCTTGCTTGTCTTCCCTGTGCTCTTCTGTAAAGGATTGGTTAGAGAGAAGTAGACCATGCTTACCTTTTATTTGTTTCTCTTAAAAATTTGAGATATCTCCTCAGTCAATTTATAGGTAAATCATAGATTTAGGTTCAAACAGCCTATTGGGGAACTGTTAATGGTTGCAATGCTTATAACACAGAGAATGCTAGGATTCAGAAGAGTTATTAATTTGTTCAAGGTCACACTTTAATAAGATGGCTTATTAGATATTCAAGTTCAAGTCTGACTACATGCCTTCTTTCAGCTTGCTATATTAATTAGCTTTGATCTAAGTGACACAATAAAATATCAAAAACTAATCTCTTGATGTGCTGGGGGTTGCACGCAGTGTCTTCTCACTAAGGTCTTGTATTTCCAAACTTTTTACACTTTCCTTTTGAGACAAGATTTCGTTAACTCAGTAAGATACAAAGGTTAGGCTTTAATTTACCCTTTTCCTGCCCCAGATACCCAGAGTGCTAGAATAACAGGTGTGTGTCATCATGTTTTACTTAAGAACTAATCTTGGGGCCAGGGATTTAACTCAGTGGTTCCAGCACCTGTGTTGCAAGCGCAAGGGCCTGGGTTTGATCCCTGGTAACCACATACCATACTGGGTGTGAAGACTCACCCCAGCAGCAATCATTACCACATACCACAGTGCCGGGCATGGTGGCTCACACCTGTCATCCCAGCACTCGGGCGGCAGGGGCAGGAGGATTGCTGTGATGTGAGTTTGAGTCTGAGCTCAGGGCCAGCCTGAACCACCAAGCGAGACCCTGTCTCAAAAAACCTAAAAAAAAAAAAACAAAAAACAACTAATCTTGGATGGGAAAATGTGCTCTCCTGCTGGTTTTGGATATCCCCCAAATTTCTAAATTATAAAATAAACAAAACAAACCTCCAAGCAGTTCATGAAAATAATAAGCAAAAATCATATAAAATATTTAGCATATTATGAGGGGTTATCAGAGAACATATATATATATAATATAAAATTATGAAATATATATATATAATATATAAATTAGAAATAATATATAAATTATATATAATATTTATATCATAAAATTATATATAATATATAAATTATAAATATATAAAATTATAAAAAAATGAGTGTAGTGCCTTATATTTGAAATTTCAGTTAAAAGGACAATCTGAATGAGCACAAGAATTTCCAAAATCAATTTAAAATGCACTGAATTAAAATTTAGAAAACTTTTTCTATAAGAGACCAAACAGTAAGTACTTTAACCTTGCAGGTCATACAATTCTATCACAACTATTCAGTTTTCTATTATACTGTGAAAGTAATCATACAAGATATGTACAAAATTGAGAGTGGCTTTTCTTCAGTACACTTTACTGCGAAGGCAGTTAAGCTAGATTTTGCTTCCACACTTCAATTTACTAAGCCCTCAAACAGCTGTCATAAATATTGAACCAATACTCAATTATGTATGCTATTTATAAGCTTTATTTTCATATAATTTTAGAAGTGAACCTGCAAACCTCTGAAAGAATGGCTAGACCCACATACAATTGTTTTTGAACGAAAGGAAGACAGAATTCAAACCTCTTTTATGTTGGTACTATATGTTACTAAAGCAGATATATCAATATGATATAGATGATCATAATTATTTCACATACGGTTTTATATAAGTAATGAAACAAATCAACCCATATAATTAGGAAAAAATACATGCCAACCGATTAGAATCTTACCCTAGGGTTGCAGAGATTAAAATAGAGAAAAATATGAATATATACAAATATAAAATATGAATGATAAAAACTGTTGGCAAAGTAAGAACATAAAGTAAATATTTAACATTATAAAAATACAGACTAAGGCCTCCACAAAAATTTTATAGTTAGTGACCAAACTGTAAGGGAATTCCCAAGAGCATAAGACATCAGCAAAACATAATCAGCACTCCTTCTATGTTTTACTAGACAGGCTTTAAACACAATGAGAGAAGAAATCGGGACTAGTTAGGAACAACCCACATTACTGTTATACTCCAAATGTGTGCCTGCGTATAAAGAGAACCCAAGACAATATATCAATACATCTTCAAAATATTGACTTTAGTAGGTTTGCATGATATACACAGTCTACAAAACTGTTTACCATTTTTATATAAAAACAATTTATTTTAAAATGCAATATATATAAAAACCTCCCACTCAAATGACCACGAAAGCTATGATAATTCATAAATGAACACAATAAAAAATGAAATATTTCAGACAGCACTGTAAAAGTTCACTGTAGAATAAAAATGGTGTAAGTAACTGCAGTGAGATTCTTTTGCTAAGATGGAATAATGTAACATTTTAAAACCATCACTTCCCTTATACACATAGAGACAAAATTAATCTGAGTATATTCTGTAATGGTATTTGACATTCACATGAAACATTCATTAATAAATTTTAAATTTGTTACTGTTTTATTAAAACATTAAAGCATCAATATGAGTTTTAATAAGATACTTTGTACCATGTAATTAGGGCAAAAATAAGATTCTTCTGATATAGGTTAGACAATTTAAAAGCACGTATGGCACCTACTGTCCTAAGAATTTATCTCTTTTCCAGTAATAAAATATGTTTATTGTAAATGCAAAAATTGCAATGTGATATTATATTTTTTGATGTAATATCTTCAGATACTCTATCTCCTACTATACTTTAGAAATGGTAAAAATACATATAAGTGCGTGTTTTTGTGCCACTAATAATATATCAACAGAGCTGCTTTACCTTGTATTCATACAATGTGAACCAATGGAGTCTTAGGGCAGAAACCAGCCATGAGACATGTCCTAGACACATTTAGACTGCAAATTTAGCATGTGCAAGCTTCCTTCTTCTCCTTCTCCTTCTCCTTCTCCTTCTCCTTCTCCTTCTCCTTCTCCTTCTTCTTCTTCTTCTTCTTCTTCTTCTTCTTCTTCTTCTTCTTCTTCTTCTTCTTCTTTCTTTTTTTGTTTCTTCTAGTTTAACTTGTTCATAATCATTTTTGTGTTGAGTTTATTAGCACATTTTAGGTGGAATTAATGATCACATTCATCCCTGAGAATTTGCACTTGTATATGATATATCTTGATTCTTATTTTTTCCCATTCTCAAAACTCCCCTTCCCTCTATATACAAAAGCTTTGTTTCTGTTTTTTTCCTTCTTATCTTAGAATTTTCCTTTCTTATCTTTCCATTCCCCTGCGTGCCTTCCCAAGTTCCCATTCTCTTTTGAACATTTTCTTCCCATTTTATATTGTCTTTTATACTTTTTGGTCCTCATTAACACTTTCAGTTTCTCATTTAGAGAAAGGATTCAGTATTTACACATGTGTGGAGATTACTCAGAAAGATAGGATTAGAGGTTCCATTTGATCTTACTATTTCACTGCTGGGTACATTTCCAAAAGAATGAAAATAATCATAGCACAGTGACATGTGAGCACCCATGTCTAGATGCCCATCAACTGGTCCTGGATAAAGAAAGTGTGTATGTTTTTAAAAATGAAATAAGTGATACTGATTGCTGGTGGGCATGAGTCACTATGCCCAGGATTGTTATATGTGGTTACTGGGGATTGAACTCAGGACCTTATGCTTGCAAGTCAGGAGCTGGAACCACTGAGCTAAATCCTTGTCCCTAAAGATCCAATTCAAAAGTAGGCATCTGAAATGAACAGATACTTTTCAGAGGAAGAAGTGAGAGCAGTTAAAAATTATATGAAGAAAAGCTCAACATCATTGGTCATTCAAGAGATGCAGATGAAAACAACACTGAGATTTCAACTCACTCCACAAAAAATGGCTGATATCTCAGAATTAGCCAGAAACAAATGTTGGTGAGGCTGTGGAGAAAAGGAACTCCACTGCTGGTGGGAATGTAGACTCAAAAAACCTCTGGGGAAATCAGTGAGGAGATTCCTCAAAAAGCTAGGATTGGAGATCCCGTTTGACCTGGCCATTGTTCTCCTAGGTATATACACAAAAGAATTAAAAGATTCATATCACAGCAACATATGTTCACCCATGTTTATAGCAGCTCAGTTTGTGATTGCTAAATCTCGGAAACAACCAAAATGTCCACCAATTGGAGATTTCATAAAGATGATGTGGTTCTTTTATAGAATGGAATATTACTCTACCATTAAAAATGATAAGATTGAGTCATTCATAAGTGAAATAAATAGGACACAGATGTGTAAATGTTGTATCTTTTCTCTGGTGTGAGAAAATGAAGTTATAAATGAGTTGTAGTATGTATAGCTGATATTATGAAATAAAAAATATTAAAAAGGAAAGTGTAGGGGTAAATAACGAAGGGAAAAGAATGTAATAGTAATAAAGAAAAAAGGAAACAAAGCTTATGTATACAGGGGTGGGGTGCATGGCAGTGGGGAGAGTGAAAAATGAGAATCAAGTCATGTCATATTCTGGTACAAACTCTCAATACTGAATGCTATGATGATGTACATTCATAGTGTACCAATAAAGATTTGAATTTTTTAAAAAGTAAAATAAAATGAAGTACTAATGAGCCACAAAGAATGACAAAAACCTTGACTCACATATAATTAAATGGAAACACAAGTTTTTATTCATTTTGTTTTAGTTTGTTTCTTACTGAAACTCCCTGCTCACAGATGCCTTCTTTGGAAGAGTTTGAAGTTAATTGCTGTACTGAAAATATGGTTTTTTAATTTTATAAGAATTAGCAATGTTGAAATCATTTCCTGTTTTCATGTTTTAAGCAGAAAAGGCAAAATCCTAAGCCTCTACTTATTGATATATCCATGAGAAATGTTTTTAATAAACAATAACTCAGGATCATTAAAACCTTAAAATAGACTTTAGAAAACAATGTTGGTGTCTCTTTTCATGCTAAATAGTGATTTTTCCATGTTGTGAAAATACCATATGTATCCATAATCTTACAGTCAAGGCTCTTGGTCTTAGTTAACTTGATAAGTTTATTAGGCACGATGAAACATCAGAAGTAATTTATATATTTGACAGGTTGTGAGAGACTATCAGTGTTCACCAAGTATTTGTATACTCCATACCTTATCACAGCACCAGAGCTTACTGGTGGATTTACATGAATAATTCTTGCAATAGAGCATGAAAAGAGAATCTGGAGGGATGTGTACTTCACACTGAAACAATCCATAGTGAATTCGTCTCTCTCAGACTCCCTTCTTTCTCTCCTGTCCCTTCTTAATGAGAAACAAAGAAACACTCATCACAGAGTTCTAAGAAGAAGGCGTAGGGCCAGGGATTTAGCTCAGTGGGTCCGGCGCCTGTCTTGCAAGCACAAGGACCTGGGTTAGATCCCCCAGTAACCACATACAATACTGGGTGTGGAGACCCACACCCAGCAGCAACAGTACCACATACCACAGTGCCAGGTGTGGTGGCTCACACCTGTAATCCCAGCACTCGGGAGGCAGAGGCAGGAGGATTGCTGTTATGTGAGTTTGAGGCTGAGCTCAAGGCCAGCCTGAACTACAAAGCGAGACCCTGTCTCAAAAAAAAAAAAAAAAAAAAAAAAAAAAAGAAGAAGAAATCTTATTCCCTAATTCTGTGGGGAGTGTTGTACTGTAAAACCTTTTTTTGTTCATAAAGTAAAAGACAGAGATGATTAAGGTCAGCATGAAAAGGCTCTATTGCCACCCAGTAGATTATGAACACATTTTTTCAAAAAATGTCTGAACAACAGCTGCTGGAAGAAACCTGGCTTTCTAGGTTACTTAGTCACTCATCCTGTTCTAGAATAGCCTTTAGAGATCTCTCTATATCTGTAATGTTATCAGCCAATTGTAGTTCAATAACTGCTATAAATTGCCTCACCAAATTACTATGTATTTTTGTCTATATGCTAATTGGTCATAGACTACTACAGTAAACAAACCTATGCAATGAACCAATCACATTGGGCTGATTTCAAAGAAAGAAGTCTTTACTGTAACTTGTACTTAATCACAAATAGTTATGTTAAATTTCAAATTGAGAAGAATTACATATTATAAGAAAATATACCTGGGAGTCAGGACTACAGATGAAATTTGTAATAGGCGAATGAATGTCAAACTGTTAAATAAATGGAGAATGTTAACTAAATGTTCTCATAATGTCAATATGAGAAGTTTTAATATTAAATAATAAAATATAAATTCAACTAATTATTTTTTTAAAAACTGCTACACACATCTTGACTTCGGGGTCAGTTTCACTCATGATGTTTCACATATTTAGAGAGAAGTGAGTTGGCAGAAAGTCATAAGAAAAGATCACTGGAATAATTACTCAAAATTACAATTACTCTAGAAAAAGTAATCTCCTATGTGTTGAATTTTTACAATCAAATGATCATACTCTTGATTTTTGGTCAAAATTTGGTACCTTAATGTATGAACAGCTAGATTTAATACCACGTGGTTTTGTCTCTACTATGGATATGGAGAATATCTCCAAATACCATACATTGTTCTGTAAAAGTAATCTCTTATTGATTGAAAAGTACTTTATAATCATGTGTGACAGTTAAAATAATTAGTCTTCTTTTATTATTTATTTCAGAAATTCATAATTTTCTCTTGATCTCCTAGAATATTAATTGAAAAATTTATTTCTTTTCAAAGTTTTGTTTTGAGATTCATTTTGGGGAAATGTATATATTTCAATCAAGTACATATTCTCTAAGAATCTTCCCCATTTCAGAACATGAGCATTGTAGATGGTTAACATCATCATCACAATCTCTATCTTGTGAGTTGACACTTGAATGGAAATAGACAAAAAGGCAATAGAATTTAGGATAGAGCATTTAATGGCCTTTACTATTAAACTGTGAGTACTGGGGATTTAGATCATGGTTCCATGCCTGCTCCACAAGGTCAAGGTCAAGAGTTCGTTCCCAGGACAAAAAAAACCACAGCAGCAACAACAAAAAATCAATTGAAGTGTGAGGCTCTCTGGTAATTCAAGGCCTGAACACTTGCATCATGAGGCAAGAAAGGTGTCTAAGGAATCACGCAAAGAGGAGAGGCGCTGAGGTGTGATGAGTAGGTAGTACCCAGGTCAAAGTCAAGTAGAGAAGATGGACAATGTTCTGGTCAAGCTGAGTAGTATGGTGTGAGTCAGTGAGAAATGTGCAGGAGGTAATAGTTTGGATAAAAGATTAGAAGAATTAAACTTCCAAATCATAGTCTCTAACATTTTAAAAATATCATTTGAAAATTTGTAGAAATCTCATTTTTCAACTAATATTAATGAAAACTGTGACAAGGTCAGTAAAAGTGCCTTCTTGCAGCAATAAGATGTTATAATATTTATAATATTAGGAGCAGAAAGATTTCAAAAGCATGTTGCAGTTTGAAAAGACACTTGGATCATTCTAATATGACCTTTGTATATGTGGGAGTATTACAGTGTTTAGTCATTGATTTAATGATAATTATAATGAAAAGCAATTATAAGTTGTCATAATAATTACAGTGCGGAATTCTAAGACTGTATGCACATTATACACACACACATATGTGTTTGTGAGTGTGCGTGTGTGTGTGTGTGTGTGTGTGTGTGTGTGGCTATACTTTATTTTTAGTATTAATTTAAGAAATATTCTATTTTTCCATGAAATTAAATCTGAAGAGGTTAATTTTATAATTAAATTCACAGCCACACAGTTCACTGTGTCCATTTAGTTCAAGGAATGATGATATCTTATGTATATAATATATTATTTCCATAATTATATTGATCTTTCTCTTCAGAGAACCCTAATATAATATCCAAGATAGTTATATTTTAATGGAGTACACTGTCCAATGAATTCTTTGGAGAAAATAAATAAGAAATGTAAACTAGTTAAATAATGAGAAATAAATGAAGTGGCTTAACTAAAGCTAGGTAAATTTGAGGAGAGTTAGTTCACTCAAAAGGAAACATCACAAGCAAGAAGCATGTAGAAAGAGAGGTAGGTTCAAATGTTCTCTGTGTGAATATTTTCCTGGAGTTTGCCCATTGGAATCATCTTTATTGTAGTAAAACCCTTTTTCTTATTCAATTGAGAGAAATTTTAATAGGAAATACAACTGTTCATAAGAGTTTATCTCTGGGATCTCACATAATCTTCTTTCTTTCAAAAAATATTTATTGGACTGCACCACAGAATCTGCACAGGGTTGGAGCTTACTGACATCCAGGCCCATGCTGGAAGAGCACCCAGGGACTGAAGTTAGCAGTGGGAAGCTCGGGAAATGGCGACTGCACCACCAAATCTGCACCGGGGTTAGAGCTTACTGGACTCCAGGCCCATGCCAGAGAAGCAACAAGGGACTGAGGTTAGCAGGTCAGAGTGTGACTTTCTCCACGGCAACTGCAGAAGCACATTCAGTCACCTTGTACTGGTGAGTACGTGAGCCTATTAATAGAATGAATTTGGAAAAAGACTGAATTTCAGACCTAGAAGACAGGATCTCAACCAATGAACTGGAAAGGCATAATCTATGGAAAAAAGCAAGTGATAATGAGAAGTCAATCCAACAGCTACTAGATGATTCAAAGAATAACATAAGATTGATTGGAGTCACTGAGGAAGCAGGAGACAATGCTAAAGCGTTCAAAAAGCTATTCACACAGATAATGGCAGAAAACTTCACAGAAAAAGGTAAAGAATTGGACATAAAAAAATATGAAGCATGGGCCGGGGATTTAGCTCAGTGTTTCCGGCGCCTGTCTTGCAAGCGCAAGGACCCAGGTTCGATCCCCGGTAACCACATACCTATACTGGGTGTGGAGACTCACGCCCAGCAGCAACCAGTACCACATACCACAGTGCCGGGCGTGGTGGCTCACGCATGTAATCTCAGCACTCGGGAGGCAGAGGCAGGAGGATTTCTGTGATGAGTCTGAGGCTGAGCTCAGGGCCAGCCTGAACTACAAAGCGAGACCCTGTCTCAAAAAAACCAAACATATATATATATATATATATATATATATATATATATATATATGTATACATATATATATATACATATATATATATATGTATATATATATATATATATGAAGCATACAGAATGCCACATGCCCATGACATGAAAAATTCTACACATAGGCATATCATCATAAAAGTCCCAGATGTCCAAAAAAAAAGAATGAAATACTGAAAGCAGCCAGAGAAAATAAAACAGTTACATTCCAAGGGAAGCCCGTCAGGATCACAGCGCACTTCTCAACTCAAACACTCAGTGCAAGAAGAGCCTGGAGTGAAGTCTTCCAAACCTAAAGGAAAACAACTTCCAACCCAGACTAATGTATCCTGCAAAACTATCCTTTAAAATTGATGGGGAAATAAAATATTTTCATGACAAAGAACACCTGAAAATTTTCACAAATACAAAACCTGTGCTCCAAAATATTTTAAAGAATATCTTGGAGAAAAATAAGGAAATTTACAAATCCATGAGACCTAAGCGAGTCAACCCATGGGACCAAACAAGAAACTGATGGGAAAAGGGCAAAAGTAGAATAACATAGCCAAGAACAGGAAAGCATGGCAGCACTAAATTTACCTATATCAGTCGTAATGATTACTGTCCATGGACTCAATGCACCAATTAAGAGATACAGACTGGCAGAGTGGATCAAAAAGCAAGCTCCTACAATCCGCTGTATACAAGAAACATACCTAATTCAGAAAGAAACCCTTGGACTGAAAGTAAGGGAATGGAAAACAATACTCCATGCGACAGGAAACAGCAAGAAAGCAGGAGTGGCGATTTTATTTGCAGACAGAATAGACTTAAAGCCAAAACTGATAAAGACAGATAAAGATGAACACTATCTTTTAGTTTAGGGAAACATCCAAGAGACAGAAATCACAATCTTAAATATCTATGCTCTTAATTCTAATGCACCGAACTATATAAAACAAACATTAATGGACTTGAAAAACCAGATAAACTCCAATACAATAATAGTAGGGGACCTCAATACCCCGCTATCACAAAGAAACAGATCGCCTGGAAAAAAGTCAATAAGAAAATCCTTGAGCTCAACTACACTCTTCAGCAAATAGACTTAACAGATGCCTACAGAGTATTTCACCCCATAAAGTCAGAAATTACATTATTCTCAGCCCCTCATGAGTCATTCTCCAAAATAGACCATGTGCACATTCATGGTCTAAGGTTTAAGCAAATATAAAGGGACTGAAGTTATCCCTTGTATACTGTCGGACCATAGTGCCCTGAAATTGGAACTGAATAGCAAAGGAAAGCCCAGAATCTTCACAAACACATAGAAACTGAACAACACTCAGCTGACCAACCAATGGGTCATAGAAGAAATTAGAGAAGAAATTCAGCAGTTCTTACAACTAAACGATAACCCCAGTACAACATATAGAAATTTATGGAACACAATGAAAGCAGTTCTATGAGGAAAATTCATAGTAGTAAAAGCCTACATCCAGAAAACGGAGCAAGCTCATATAAACAATTGAGTGCTGAAACTCAAGCGACTAGAAAGAGAGGAACAAAACAAACCTAAAGCTCACAATAGGCAAGAAATTATAAGGATCAGGGCAGAAATTAATGCAATAGAAACCAAGAGAATGGTTCAAAAATCAATGAATCCAAAAGTTGGTTCTTTGAGAGGATAAACAAAATTGATAGACCCTTAGCAAACCTAATTAAACAAAGGAAGGAAAAGGCCCATATCTATACTATTAGGAATGAGAACGGAAAAATTACTACCAACCCAGAGGAAGTCCAGAGGATAATAAACACCTACTTTGAAAAATTTATACTTTAATAAAATGGAAAATGTAGAAGAAATGGATAGATTTCTAGACACATATGAACTCCCAAAGCTGAATAAAGAAGATGTAGAAATGTTAAATGCCCCAATAACAATCTGTGAAATTGAAAATGTAATTCAAAACTTGCCAACAAAGAAGAGCCCTGGACCTGA
>PVIR01042636.1:0-12144 GCA_004026965.1 Petromus typicus | reverse complement strand
AGGTGGCTCAGTGTATCTGGAGTAGTTTCTGGATCTTCTAGTCTACTCCATTGATCCTCAGGTCTGTTACTTTGCCAGTACCATGCAGTTTTTATCACAGTGGCTTTATAGTATAGTTTCAGGTTCGGAGTTGTGATACCCCCCACCATGTCCCTGTTGCTTAGAATTGCTTTGGCTATTCTAGGTCTTTTGTGGTTCCTGAAATTGTATAATCTTGCTTGAAATTCTTTGTAGAAGAAATGTATAAATATATCCTGGATAAGATTTTCACCTTTAGAAAACACTGCTAATCTAGTGCAGATCATGTTTTTTTTCCTAAAATAACCAAATGCTTTGATGTATCAATTGGACTCTCTTTATGTAAGCTTTGTAATCATCAGCTTTATTTTTTCTAATAGATGATGTTTTATTTTATTTTGACATCCCTGAAGAGTTAGTGTCTTAGTTAACTTTTAAATACACATGCAGGCATTTGATCCCTAAGGCAGGCATGAACACAGTCTGAAGAAAAACCGAGTTACACAATAGTTGGATCTCTAAGAGACTTTGCAAGACCTTGAAATGAGAGCGCGTCAAGAGGAGTCAGTTTAACACGTATCTAACTGCTAACAACGGGAAGGATGGAGTTCCATAGGCAACTGAGAAAGAACAGAAAACGAATGACTAGCTTCAGGCCTCTAATACCACAAAATTCCTTTCGCAGTAGAACTGGTTTTCTTTCAAACAATGAAGACAGCAATGCTAGAATCTTCTGGGGGTGGGGGAAACTAAATAATACCTTGCAACATGGGCTTATGTACTTACTTGGGCCTACCTAGACAAATCAGTAGTCTCCGTTTTTTAAACTACCTACTCTATTCTAAATATAATATTTCCTTTGTCAATTAAGATATTCACAAGGTTCAAGAATTCAGGTCTGTGCATCTTTGGGGGATTATCATTCTGCCTTTTATATACAATTTCAATGGTAATTGTTAAATTGAATTAATGACAATGCTAATAATTTCAGGGGAAAATTTCTACCTGAAGCACTATGAAAAATTTGTGAACTAACAACTCCTGCTATCACAAACTTAACCTCAACTAAAAGTGTTCTACTTTCTTAGTACCTTAGGACCTCTGATCTCTGATCTTTCTGTTAATCTCAGCTGTTTCAGAGGATTCCCTAGGAGTATGTTTCATCTGTTTTCTTTCATTATCCTCTGCTGATTTTATTCTCTTCAATTCACTGGGCTATTGGAGTAGCTACTGGCAATTCATTTACTTCTCTTAAACAATGTGTGAAGAAATTCCAAAAGAAGCTACCATCCACTTTTCCCAATTGCATCAAATTTTACTATTACGCAGATTCCCCTGTTGGCTATTTCAATCAATATAACCCTGGATGGAGCATTATCAGAGCACCTGTGTGTTATAGCAACCCATTAAAATGCTGCAGCACTGGCCTAATGGGGTAAAAATTCACCATCATCACTACAAAATGTTCCTTCAACTCAGAAAGTGGGAGAGTTTCCTTTATTCCATGAATAAATACTTGAAACTAAATGACAGCTCTCTTTAAGGTGGCAGGGGGAAAAGGCACACACAGAAAGACACAGAGGGTGAGTCATGTGGGGATGAAGTCAGACTGAACCGATGCATCCACAAAGCAAGGAACGCCAAAGACTGTGGAACCTGCCACCAATTAGGAGAACTAACCAACTGGAGCAGTGTGCTGACTCTCCCGGAGATGGCCTGCAGAGAAATTTGAAAATCAAATCTAGTGGCCTGGCCTCAATATCTAAGATGATTGTTTTCTCAACAAACAGAGAATTCATGTTTTTTTCTCCAGTACTGTGTTTTGTTCTACAAACACCTTTAAATTGTTTATAGTTCAGATTGAGCTATACAGAGAAGAACACGTAGTAATGGAATGGAAAAGTGACAAGCAGTCACATGTGGGGGGATGGAGAATGAATGTTTGTGAACTGAGGCCTCAAGATACTGGATTCAAAACAAAGAAATAGACAAAAAGTTACACTGACCCAAGATTAATACTAATTAATTAGAAATGCAGTCACATTACTATCTTACTCAAGGCAAGAGTGATAGTAAGTGGCTTACACATGCACAGCTATGTGTTTTAAGGGTGGGAAGTGAACCTGTAGCCTTTTTATTTAAAACTGCTATTTAATATATTGTACCAGACTTCCAGAAAATTGCATAGAATGAATCATTTACCTTTTAATCTCTCCCCTTTCAGTATTAGTAAAAACATAAAACTTTTTCTCTTTCAAAATATAATAATAATCACAATCACACTAAAAATAGCCATGAACTCTTTACTGATTTCTCTGATGGGAGCTAACTCGTGGTCACATGTGACATTTATTTATTCCGTTGCTCTAATTTCTTTTACTAGAGTTCTTTGGTCTTTCCTTCTTTTACTACCTTGACATTTATTGAAGAATGTGAGCTATTTATTTTGTAGAATGCCTCTGGGCTGGGCTGATGCTTACCTTTTATTTGACTCATGATTAGACTCATGGTGAAACTTTGTCCAGTATATCATAGCTGTGTTTCTGGGTCTTTCTTAAGAAACCTAAAGATCATCATGGATTCTAAGTACTTCTATTCTCCACTCAGTGAAAGAAATCCTCGGAAGAATGCCTACTTCCAGAGCCAAGTCAGGAAATATTTAGAATAATCATAGAACAAACTTGCTATGCTTTAGGGCAAAGAGTTCTTTAAACAATGATCATTAAATATTATAAGAAGACAAAAGCTAATTTTAATGGATTCCTTCTAGAAAAATCAGAACATTTAAGTATTAAAATAAGTAACAATAGCAATCAGTTATGTTCTAGAGATTATTCTGAGTCTATTAAGCATAAGTAAATGAACAATGAAAATATAAATGTTCTTTTTATATAAAAGAAATATTCCTTTTTCAATAAAATTATGAGACTCAATATTCTGTCCTAATGACTTAAACTTGTTTGGTATTTACATATTTCACACCAATTGTTAAGTCTTGAATTCATGTATTGATGCAAAAGAACATAGTGATTGGTGCATAGTAAACATTTAATACTGCATAACTGATTCCCTTACAAATATGTGAATCAATAGATACATAATATATTCCTACTATAATTTCACTTGGCAAAAATAGTGAAACTTTAACCAAAGCATTTTATAGTTTTAGATCACAGTTACTCATATAAAATAAAGGCTGATGGTATCTTAACTCTTTGAGAGCAGAACCTGGAGCAGAGATTTTTTTTATATTCCTTCCATATTTTATGAGTAGATATAATCCAGTTTGAGTGTTTTTTGAAGATACTCCAGTCTGTGTCCAAACTGTTCCCTTGGCCTTGCCTTCACTGCAAGGAGCTATTCGAGACAGAAATTAATATTTAGCAATATGTTATGCAATGTTTGCTTAGGTATAATTCAGGTGCACCTGTTTCTGATTCACTGATACATTTTTTGTTTCATTTGAAACTTGTTTGGTATTTACATATTTCACATCAATTGTTAAGTCTTAAATTCATGTAAGTTTGGCCAAAGCCAAGCTTCATATTTCATTGCCTTCTCTATCTAAAAAATAAGCAAACTGTAATTAAAGTCTTTTATAATTAGAGATTTAGGATTACAGGAAACTGCACAAGTGGGAACATTGAAAGGCTTATAAAATATTTGCATTACAAAAGTAATTTTGTTGGTCATTTTAAAATTGCCCTGACTTTTGTACAGGAAACCACTGCAACACTCTTTGTATTTTATGCAATTTTGCCATTTAAAAGTCTCACACAATATCAAGTAGAGAAAGGTCAAATCATTATGTGTGTTACTACAATGAGGAAATATGTGAGTTAAGAAATACGAAGGCCTGGATGGTCAGAGTAGAAGGAAAGGTGGGAGCAGGAGTGAGAAGTGTGAGCTGCAAAGTCCAGCTATGAAATCTGATGCACCTGAAGCAGATGTAACGATGTGATGAAAAGATGGTGGGGATTGCATAAGATTTAGAGAATGCAATGTAGCTGATATCTGGGAACCTTAAAACATGAATTAGAGGAATACTCTATTATTAGAAAAAAACATTTCTCCATCTTGGAAATTCTACCTCTCCTTATTAGATGTAGAGCTAGTAGTTGAACTCATATTTATTTGACTGTAAGTAGTTCTATATGTTTTTTAGCTAAATTAAAAGTATTCACATTTCTGTTATTGACAAATTAAGAAAAGGATTAATAAATATCTGAAAAACATGAAAATGTGATTGTACAGGATAAAAATGAAGAAGGGAAAAATGGGAACAGAACTTTTTCAAATACAGAAGAGCAGAAATGTTGGAGGGAGGGGAGGAGAAGATGATCAAAAAAAGAATTAAGATGTGTTATACACATGTACAAATTCTTCTTAATAAACATAATGTGATGTATACAAACATGTACTAATAAAACAGAGTGAAAATATTTAAAATTTGTAAAACAGAAATAGAGTTGTTTTACACTTAAATATTTGTATTGTAATTCAAGTTCTAGTTATAATAATGTAATAGAAAATTGATTTAATTTCACATTATAGAAACACTTAGCACCTGCAATACAGCTTGTAGCTCATTAGACAAGCTGCAAAGACGAGTTGCTCTGATGCAAAAGAGGAAAAGGATAACGAGCACTATCATACAAAGTTTGTTGCTGGAGGTGTTGCAGATTAGAAGGAAAAAGTGGATGACCCACGGTTCTTCAGGGAAACAGAACCCATAGCGCATGCGTAGACATTTACATAATGACACGTACTTTAAAAGATTGATTCAGGTGTTTCAGAGACTGATAAAAATAAATACTAAGCATTCAGGACAAAGATAAAGTGCAGTTAAACTTCAAATGGCATCAGGACAGAAAACCAGGAAAAAAATATGATGCCACATTTGACTATAGCGGTGATATCCTTTCTACTTCTCTCTTGCTGGGCTGTCATTCTTTGGTTTAGGTTAGGCCTTCTTTTAACTTATTCCATCTACAGTACAGAAGACAATTGCTTTACCCAAAGTCTACTTGCTTAAAAATAAATCTTGTCAAAAATATCTTCACAAAAATGCCCAGGATAACATTTGTGATCTATCCAAACACCGTAATTCTTCTATATACACACACAAAATTGTCCCAGACTGAAGTTCCAAGATAGCAGTGTAGCCAATTTAAATGGATGGAGGTTGCAAACCTGAATTTAACTGGAAGTTGTAGTTGAGAGTTATGGAAAGAACAGAGCTACTCAGAAAATATTTGGATATGATTGTGTTCTCTTTAATTCTTTCCAAGATGTAGAAAAGGAGAATCAGTCTTTGCAAAGTTGAGGTATGAAATCTGTGAGCAAATGACTTTAAACACTCAGAAAAGGACTGGCACTTGTTTGTGTTTGCAAGATCTGAAGTGAAGTAGTCTTAGGGATCATGTAAGACATTCAATAGGTAGATCGCAAGGACTGATCCTCCGTATTCTATTTGTCCGTGTTACACAGTTATCTGTCTCTGTGACAACCCGGAAGGAAGAGGGTTCATTTCCGCTCACAGCGCGGAAGGTTCTGACTGTAGTCCTTGGTTCTAGAGTTCTGGGCGGTCCTGTGTCTGCGCTCCGTGGTGGGAGCACATGGCCGAGGAGGGCGACTGACTTCATGGAAAGGGAGCGAGACAGAGGTGAGAAGGGCTGAGATCCCAAAATACCTCTCCGAGGCACACCCGCAGGGGCTTTTCTCCTGTGAGTCCTTAACTCTTACACGTCACTCGCCATCTCGGTATCACCACAGCCTGAAGACTGAACCTGTAGCATACAGACTTTTGGAAGACATTTCTATAAAACTTTTGCATATACTAATTTTTTTAATGTGTAAAGGCTACAGGGGAAACACCATGAAAAAAATTTGAGACTGTTACAATATAGTTCAGGCCGCCCTTGAACTTGTGAGAATCCTACGCCTAAACCTCTGGATTGCTGAGACTGTGGATCCGTGCCACCATGCCCAAGGCCACAAAGACATTTAAAATGAAGCCCCAACATATTACATTTAACCTAAAGTAACTTAACTTTCAATTAGAACAAATCCCACCTTTAAACAACAAAGTCCAGATAATCAATAACAGGAAATAGAAATGCCTAGTGTCTAATCAAAAATTATCAGATATACTAAGATGCAGGCGAAAAATGACTCATGTCCAGGAACCCTTAATTAACTAAAACAGACGCCAAATAGTAGAAATGACTGAGACAGAAGACAAGAAATTAATCTGTTATCAGGACTGCATTCAAATATTAAAAGAAAAATTTTAAAAAATATATAAAAAAGTAACCACATTTGGGATTCACAAAAATAATAAATAAAGAGGCCGGGTATTTGGCTCAGTGGTTCCAGCGCCTGTCTTGCAAGCAGAAGGACCAGGGTTCGATCCCCTGTAACCACATACAATACTGGGTGTGGAGACTCACACCCAGCAGCAACCAGTACCGCATACCACAGTGCCGGGCGTGGTGGCTCACGCCTGTAATCCCAGCACTCGGGAGGCAGAGGCAGGAGGATTGCTGTGATGTGAGTTTGAGGCTGAGCTCAGAGCCAGCCTGAACTACAAAAGCGAGACTCTGTCTCAAAACAACAACAACAACAAAAAAAATAAATAAAAATATCTGAACTAAATGAAAGATAATGTATATATTACAGAAAAATAGGGCAAAATGAAGCATAGAAATACAAACTAAAGATTGAATGGTATATCAGTGAACAATATACTGTAATTATATTGAATTATATATAATTGAATTAAATATAAATGATAGAAAGCATATTTAAGAGTCAAAAAATTAAACTAGATTTTTAAATCACAGGGAAAAAGCATATAATCTTTATGTAAAAATAAAGTAAAGCACGTAGTTTTTGCATATAAATATATATTATATTATATATAATATAATATATTAAAATATATAATAAATATATAATATAATATATAATACAATAATATATGATATATAAATATATGATATATATTTATTATATAATATATAATATAATATAGTTGATATAAATATAATGAATATATTTATATATAATAAAAAATAGAAATCAAGGAATATGAAAGATGGTCTGGTGGTGTCTCCAAACAACACAGAATTACCACACATCTTGGAAATTCTGTTTCTGAGTGGATGCACAAAAAGAGAGCTCTTCAGCACTGCATATGGGTGTTGCTAGGAGATTATTACAGCAGGTAAAACAAAAACACACAAAAGTCCATCGGGTCAATGGGCAAGCAAAATACATGCAATAGAAATGGAGAGAAAAGGAACGTTTGGGGCAGAGGATTAGTACTTAGTATGTATGTATGAAGAGATGTTAAGGATGCAGTTGGATGAACAGTGTCTGGTATGAGAAATTTGACAGTTCTGATTATAAACATGATTTTCAAATCCAGGAAACCAAAGTAGATCATTGCAATAATGAGTGAAGGCAGAAAACAGAACTTCAAAGACGGAGCTGTTGGCTCACTCTAGGTTAACAAATCTGAAAAAGAGGAGACATCAGAAAATGAGGCTGAGGCAGACAGAGTGATGTAATAAAGGTAAGGAATATCTGAGGAAGGAAAGGGAAAAGCACGAGACAGAGCAGGCTGACAGTCCAAGGATGACGTCTAAGGCTTGTCCCTCTTGCTACCCTCACAGATGCCACCATGTCTGGAAGATGAACTGCTGCGACACAGCCTCCTACCTCTCTACATCTTAAAGACAAACTGTAAAAGCACCATTTACCTCCACTTCCCTGTGTTTTGCTGAGTTTGCTTCCGTACCATTCTGCTTGTCCCCCCAACGGCCAAAGAACAGATACATATGAGAACAAACAGAAAAGGGGCTCAGACCATGGAAGGTGCCTTCTTTCAGGCCCACTAGGGAATGAAGCTTCCTTTCCCTTCTGTTCTCTGAGTTTTTCTCTCTTCCTGTATCTGTCCGTCTTCCCAGGGCTGCTTTAAGAGTCCTGTGAGAAATTACTGAGCTAGCATTCTCTTTAACACATGAACATTTTATTCTTTTCATGAAGATTTTCATTATTACCAGCTAGCTATGGTTTTTGTTTTACATACAAAAGAACTGTACATAACTATAGATACTTTACACAAGGGTTAAAATCTTAAAATTTCAACTTCAGTGATATGATACTGGTCAAGTTATTTATATATACTGAGCCACCTATTTTCCACAATGAAAATTTGAGTGTGAGATGTATAAATGCATACAAATAGTGAATTTTATTTTTATTGTTTGTTATAAAATAGACCACCTCTTTCAACCGTGCTCCTAAAGTCCTCAAATAATTCCAGTATTTCCTCATAGCTGAACCTGTTTACTCCTGTGGAAGCAACCTGTTCTATAATTTCTTAGTACATACTTAACTTCCAGTAGAATTGAGCTGTCTCTTTTTTACTATAAGGAAATATTTGGTTCTTTATCTTCAATGTGTACATGTTTACTCCCAGCATATTATAAGTCATATGGTTTGTCACACGTCCCTCGTATTTTGTTTCACGTGGAGAGAATTTATTGTTGTGAAACTTTATAAATTTAGAATCCTAAACTGCCCCATGCTAATTGTACATTAACATCGTGTAAATCACTGTCTTTCTGTAACCTTGGGAGAGAGTTTTCCCAGATGGGAAAGCAAAATATCAGTGGCAAGAGATGGAAGTGTTTCTTTTGTATCAATAGACATTGGTGTGGTTTTTAAAACAAAATATCTTAGCTCAGTTCGCTTCAACTAATTACAACAGGTGTGGTGTTTTAAGCAACACACATTTGTTTCTTACAGTTTTGGAGCCTGGGAAATTTAATATCAAATTGCTGCATTGTTGGGTCCTAGCTTTTAAAAAGCTGATTTTGTTCTTCTTCCTTTTCTTTTTTATTTCTCTGTCTTCACTTGGAAAAAACAAAGAGAGAGGGAGAGTAAGAGGGAGCAAGAGAGAGGGAGAGATGCAGATATGGAGAGGGGAAAGAGGAGAAAGTGATGGTTGCACCTGTTTCTCTTTTCATGAGGACTCTGACCCCATCATGGAGCTTCACTTTTATTTCCTCTTCTAAATCCATTTGTCTAAAGTTCTATCCACTGATACCATCAAATTGGTTGTAGGGTTTCAAACCTCAAATTGGAGGTTTGACAGAGACAGTCAATCCACAGAAGAAAGTGATCAACACAAACTCAAAGCCTGAACAATAGACAAATCCCCCCTATGCATTTTTTGGACAATAAGGATAATCAGAATATTTTTCTTTTCAACTTTATGTGTTGCAAATTCATCCATCTTTTCTGTCTAACAAAATGTCACTCTATAAAATATACTCAACCATTAGAATTATTGAATTATCTTCATTTTATCATGTTTTACAGACTGATTCCTTTGAAACACTTTATTAACTGCTTAAGAAAATGGACTTTGGGGGCCGGGGAGTTAGCTCAGTGGTTCCGGCGCCTGTCTCGCAAGCGCAAGGACCCGGGTTCAATTCCCCGGTAACCATATAACAATACTGGGTGTGGAGACTCACACCCAGCAGCAACCAGTACCACATACCACAGTGCCAGGCGTGGTGGCTCACGCCTGTAATCCCAGCACTCGGGAGGCAGAGGCAGGAGGATTGTGATGTGAGTTTGAGGCTGAGCTCAGGGCCATCCTGAACCACAAAGCGAGACCCTGTCTCCAAAAACCTAAAAAAAAAATAAATAAATAAACTGGACTTTACATGTACATTTAGTTCATATCATTTAAACTTAGTTACTCAGAAATCTGTGCTGTCTCAACATCACTGGGATATACTTTTGATTTCAAGCACTTGGGATCTTCACTTAGCTCATATCCTGGGGCATAAATCTCACCAATCAGAACCACTCAATCTGTTGGATAAATGTATAAATCTCCATGAAAGACTTACAAAAATAAAACCTGGTAAAGGTCTATTTTCAATGTGGAGGATGAAAAACAACACTATAGATCTTGTAGTTGTCAACATGATAGTCCAACAAGTTTCTTGACATATATCACTGTAGAATCACATGATGCTCAGAGATCCAGTCGGAATATGTTAGCCTCACTAGTCCTACAACCCTGAAAGAAGATCAACCTATAATTTAATAGCGCTGGTAGGTGCTGGGGCTGTATGCAGCTCAGTAGTTGAACACTTACCTAGTATGCACAAGCTTGGAATTCAATCCCCATCACTCATTGTTTTAAAATTCCATGAAAACTAAATAAAAGCTTCATCAGAGAAGCTGAATGTTGAAGTTTTCACTGAAGAACTCTACCATATTTAAAGATTTGACACCAATCTCCTGAAATTCCATCAAGTACATAATAAAGAAGAGATCACTTCTTAGTCTATTTTATAATGCTAGTGCTAATGGTACCAAAATCAGATGAGACATTACAAAATTAAAACAAAAGGGAGGATATACAATGCACCAACTATCTCTCATGAGCTTATCTATAAAATTGCTTAACAAAACATAGATAAATTGAATTTATCAGTGCATAAAAAAATTTAAACATTGCAGTATGTAGAATATTTTCCAGGTATGGAAAGCTGTTTTAACTTTAAAATCTATCAATTTAATTCATCCTATCTGACTAAAAGTAGATGTCATGTGATTATATCAATTGACAGAGGATGAGCATTAAACAAAATTCAACATTAATTTATAATAAAAAATAACCTAGTATTTTAGAAATAAGTAGTTTGAATTTAATAGAAATTATTTATAAAATCTTATAGCTAATATCCTATTAAATGACAAAAGATTAAATGATTTTCCTCCAAGATGGAAAGAAGATTAAAAGTAGCCATTTTTACTACTCTCTTCACCTGGAAGTTCTAATCCATGTAATAAAATTTGAAAACAAAGGAACATCAATTTAAAAGGAAGAAGTGTTTCTATAAATCTGACTGCGTACACTGACAGATGTCAAAGAATGCTCTTTGTTCACAAATTGTAATTGTTCACAAATTATAGAATTTTCTGTTTTGAGAAGGATATATTTGACAAATATTTAGACACATTTATTAAAGAATATGCTAAAATGAAATAATTATTGCGTATATGGCTTTGCATGATATTTCAACATATGTCTAGTATGCACAAATCAAATCCAATCATCATTCTACTTTTTAAAAATTGAGAACTACTGAATGAGGTCAGAAAGATTACAGGATTTATAAGACAGACACAGAAAACAACTACATTTCCACCTACAAAAAAGCAAACCTGTGATACATCAATCCAGGTTGGAGGTTGTTTTCCTCCAAGGCTTGAAACACTTCATTCCAGGCTTCTGTGGTGCTGAGTGTTTGGGACTGAAAAGTCTGCTGTGATTCTGATAGGCTTCCCTTTGTATGTTGTATTCTTCTTTTCTCTAACTGCTTTCAGTATTTCATTCTTTTGTTGGGTATCTGGAACTTATTATTACATGCTTTGGTTTAGGTTTTTTGTATCATGGCCATTTGGAGTCCTATATGCCTCATTTATCTGTATATTCAATTCTTTTGCTTTTCCTGTGAAGTTTTCTGCCATTATGTCTGTGAAGATTTTTTTAATGCCTTTTACACTGTCTCCTGCTTCCTCAGTAACTCCAATCAGTCTTATTTATTCTTCTTTGAATTGTCTGGGAGCTGTTGGATTGTTTTCTATGGTCCCTTGCCATTTTCCACAGATTATGTCTTTCCTGTTCATTGGCTGTGATCCTGTCCTCCAGGTCTGAAATTTGGTCCTCAGCTTCATTCATCGTACTTTGAAAATTTTCAGTCTCATTTTTAATCACTTGGATCTCTGCTTGAAGCTGTTTAAAAAGTTCCATTGCTTTTGTTATCTCAGATTCTATATGCCCCCAAACTCTTCTTTAGCATTATTAATTATATCATTCACTGTGGTTATTATTTCTGTTTTCTTTTTTTTAAATTTATTTTTATTTTTTTTTTATTATCTTTATTGGTACATTAAATATACACATCATGATTGCACTCCATAATGGGGATTTGTACCAGTATAAGACACAACTTAATTCTCATTTTTTCCCATAGCCCCACCCACCCTACCACCCCCCCATATATATAAAATTTGTTTCCTTACTTTTTT
>PVIR01042635.1:0-12143 GCA_004026965.1 Petromus typicus | reverse complement strand
GGAGTACTACTCTGCCATAAAAAATGATAAGTTTGAATCATTTCTACTTAAATGGACATACCTTGAGGATATCCTTATAAGTGAAATAAATAGGGCACAGATAGGTACATATCGCATCTTTTCTCTGGTATGAGAAAATGAAGATGTAAATGAGTCCTAGCATTGTATGTTATATATTGTGAAATAGAAAATGCTCAATATAAAATAAGGTGAAAGGGGACAATGTTGAGACTGTAACAAAAAAGTAAGGAAACAAATTTTATGTATATGGGGGGGTGGTAGGGTGGGTGGGGCTATGGGAAAAAATGAGAATTAAGTTGTGTCTTATACTGGTACAAATCCCCATTATGGAGTGCAATCATGATGTGTATATTTAATGTACCAATAAAGATTTTTTTTAAAAATGTGCGAGGGCCAGGGATTTAGCTCATTGGTTCCGAGGCCTTTCCTGCAAGTGCAAGGGCCCAGGTTTGATCCCCAGTCACCACATACAACAATGCTCACACTCACCAGCAATCAGTACTACGTACCATAGTGCAGGGAATGATGGCTCACACCTGTAATCTCAGCACTCAGGAAACAGAGGCAGGATTGCTGAGTTCAAGGCGGAGTTCAGGACCAACTTGAACTACAAAGCCAGACCCTGTCCAAAAAACAAAACAAAACAAAACATGTGCATAATCTTGTCTAACTTTAAAGCCTTGTTGGGAGAAGCAAGCTCTAATTTTTAAAGTGTCTAGAACAGTATGACTGGAGTAATTTAACCTTTCCTTTTAAACTCTGAATACCATGCTTTAAAATATGTGCAGGAAAGAGCTCATAACTGTAGTTGCAAAGCACAGGTTAGAAAGGATGAGGCTGAGAAGCTGCATAAGAAAAAGGAAAGGCTAAAGAAACCATGAAAACATCTTCAGTAGGTGAAAGGCTGTTGGGTAGAAGAGGATTTAGATTGCTGTACTGACAAGAATTAGGAAAGAAAGCAAGGATTAGCAATTAGAGGGAGACAGATTTCAGTTTAGATTTGAGCTTCTATGAAATACAAATTAAAAGTGGGTTGTGAAGTCAGACAGGTCTCAGTGCTTTTACGAGGACATCTTTATGATTCTGGGAAATTTTCTTTACTTCTTATGTCTCAGTTTCATTTCAGAAAAATGGAACCAATTATAATCTATAGAGCCAATTTATGATCTAGATATTAAATGCTTAGTGGTATAAAAGCCCTTGGCTCATAACAAACCAAATCAAATGCTACATAAAGTAACCACAGAATAGTAGTGGTGGCTATTACAGCTCTTTAACATGCAAAGCATCTGGGAGAGAAAGGACAGTGACTATTTTCTGGTCTTTGGAGAGAGGCTAACACAGACAGAGATCCGACACTCACATTATCTAAAATACTTCTCTGTTGTCCTTTTCAAACTTACTGTTATTATTGTTTTTAAAAAAACAGCTTTACAGAGACATAATTCACACACCATAAAATTCACTCTATTGAAGTGTTTATCCAGCAGACTTTAGTATGATTAGAATCTTGCAATAATTAATTCTTCTTTATTTTGGGACATTTGCATGTCCTTTAAAAACTTCACAGCTATTACCGGTTACTCATTTCCCCTGCAAACCCTTTTTCCTAACAACCTCAGTCAACTTCCTGGCTCAGGAATTATATAAATGGAGCCCTATAGTATGTGGCTGTTTGTGATTGGTTTCCTCCAGATAGCATTAATGATGTCAAAACTCATTCAATTTGCAACATAGCAGCACTTTCTTTATTGGACAGAATCATATTCCAGAATATTCCTTTGTATGGATAGATTGGGTGATGGATATTTGAATTGTTTCCTTTTGGGTTATTATGAATAATGCTGCTATAAGCATGTATGCTTAAATTTTATATGAATGTATACTCTCACTTATCTGGGTATATATCTAGAAGTGGAACTTTGAGGTCATGTTATATCTCGAATGATTTCTCTATTTAATACATTCTGACACTTACCTGTTTTATTTTAGCCACTCTAGTAGGTGTGAAGTACAACTCATCATGATTTTGATATGCATTTCTTTAATGACTCATAATACTGAGCATTATTTTCATTTGCATATTGATAAGCTTTACATATTCTTTGGAGAAATATTTTATGTTTTGGATGGTAAAGGCATATTCAGAGCCTTTGCCCATTTTTATTGGGTTATATTTTTATTGTCATAGGACACTTTTGATATATTCTAGACATAAATTCTTTATCAGATTATGATTTGCCAGATGTACACAAAGGTCTCTGTCTGTACTCTTGGTACTATGCCAATGTTTTTCATTTCTAATTACATCCAGTGCTGCAATATCTGATCACCGAAATGAAAGCATGTGGAGTCTTCATCTTTTTGTTTTTTCTCAAGACTATCTTATCTAATTGAAGTTGCTGCTTTCCCATGTGGATTTCATGATTGCTTTGTCAGTTTTGTCCAGTCAACTTTTCTAGGATGTTGATGAAGACGACATTGAATCTGCCACCAGAGCACTGTCCAGCCTTCTGGCATAAAAATATAGGCACTTTCTCTTTATTTAGGTTTTTTTAAATTCCTGTCAATGATGTCTTAGCTTCAGGGTACACATATTGGAGTTTTATAAAATTTATTCCTAAGTACTTTATTATTTTTAATTCACTGGCAAAGAGATTTGCTTTCTTCATTTTGTGTTCTGATTTTAAGTTGCTCATATACATTGAGTCTCATTTATTGGTCTAGTATCAGTCCAGGCTCCCAGTAGACACAGCAACCATACACATAAAAAAACAAACCAAAACCTGCAGTCTTGTTGTATACCAGGTAAGTTCAGAAGCAAAGGAGGCCTGTTTCATCTTCTAAGAACATTGATGAGAACAACATGTGGATTCTGTACTAATCAGAAAATTGTCTTCATTTTGCTTTTCCTTCTTTTTCTTTTTTTTTTTTTTTTTTTTTTTTTTTTTTTTTTTTTTTTTTTTTTTTTTTTTTTTTTTTGACAGGGTTTCACTTTTATAGTTCAGGCTGGCCCTGAGCTCAGCCTGGAACTCACAGCAATTGTCCAGCTTCTGCCTCCCCAGTGCTGGGATTACAAGTGTGAGCCACCGTGCCTGGCATTGTGGAATGTGGTTCTGATTGCTGGTGGGTGTGAGGCTTCACACCTAGCATTGTTGCATGTGGTTACCAGTGATTGAACCCAGGCCCTTTGCACTTGCAAGGCAGGTGCCAGAGACACTGAGCTAAATCCCTGGCCCTGCATTTCCTTTTAAAGAACACTGACAAAGGAGACAGGAACCTGGATGGCAGGTAGGAGCAGACAGGTGAGAGTATCCATGCCCACACCAACCACCTGGGCAGAGGGTGTGTTCTGCTCTGAGTGGCCTCCCTGCCTCTCTGCCATTTCAGGTCATCTGTCCATCTTCAATAGGCGAGCACTGAGGAAGAGACATATCATTAAATAATAGCCTGATGGAAAAATAGGGAAATTAATACTAAGTCTTATTCAAAGCTTATGTTCTGTTCTCAGATCATTTTTTTTTCTAATTATAGGGAGACTGGAAGAAATCCACAATTTTTGTTCAATCTATGCTTCTTCTTTTACACAGTTTTGGTATTTTGTCCCCAAACCACTTCTGCTCTTGTTCCTCAGGGACCTTATTCCATTTTCAATTTTAACACCATTCTCCTTTCAAAATCACTGGTGCAGCACACAGAAATAGGAGTGCAGGCACTCTGAGTCATGCTGAAAAGCTAACTGTCCAACACATTCTCATCCTTAAGAGATCACAGTGACTCCATCAACACTTCGCACACACCTGCCTGTCAGTCTTTCTCATACTACGCCACAGCCATCAGTCCACATATCTGTCTCAAGATGCCTTTATGAAAGGGAGCCTCCCCCATCCACTGCAACCCTGTTGTACTGACCACAGGGATTGGCTCACACTCCATGCTTAGGAAATGTTTTCAAATGAGTGTGCAGGGAATTTCTTCTGGAGACTCTTTTATCCTCCCTTTGTCCCCAAACAGCTTTACAAACATAAGTGCTTTGGCATAATTTTTCTAAGCATTTCATCTGACATTTCTTTGGGGAAATAATTTTACCAAAAGTCAACAGAGTTAGTGAGTGCCCACCGCGTGGAAAGCCCTGCCAGATGTTGCAGGGTATACAATGAACAAAGTTGTTGATATAGTCAGGGACACAATCTATTTCAGTGACAAAAATAAATGCAAATCCAACCAAGCACTTACCTTTACCAGGCATGATACTTGGATGAATGTACCTCACTTAAACTATAGATCCAACACATGTGACTGTGCTTGTGTTGCCCACCTGGACAAGCCAGGAAAGGACACGCAAATAGGCTAAGCAGTTTGCACCAGGTCACCCAACTCATGACTGACTGAGGCAGGAGATGTGCAAGGCTGTCCGCCTTGAGAATACAGTACAACCACGTAGTCCCATATAGCAGGTCTCTTATCCAAGAACACTCCAGCAAATTAAGCCAATCTTGAATCAAAATTATCTAAAGAAAAAACTGTGTCTATGCTGAGCATGCGTGGACTTTACTGTGGACAGATTTGTTCTTGTCTATCCCCCTTCATTACACAGTAAAACATCTTTTTCCATATGACATCTTTTTCCATTGCCTCACCATCCACAGATGTGGTATTCACTGGAAATTTGGATAGAGAGGAATAATTTTTTGCTTCTCTACACAGCTGGCATATAAATCTTGCCACTCGTTTGGCAATGTAGGGTGGCAGGTGACCACTAGAGTCTGACACATTTGTTGATGGGTTCAGTGAGATGATGGCTTGACTTACCACAACAAGCTGAGGTGAATGAAGGACTCTGGGCAAAGGGAAGATTGGGTGATGGTGCAGAGACAGGTGCTGCGCCAGCCATTCTGAGTGGATTGCTTATGAGAGCCCAGGGCGCTGTTCTGAGTAACGAAGAGAAAAAGAAGATGAACTGCCTGCTCTCATGTATCTTGCACAATGAACAAATGTAATAATATGCATAAATGTGTCAAGTGGTGATAATAGTAAAACAGTGTAAGAGAATAAAGAAGTACAAAGGGGATGGTACTATCTAACATAGGGCCTTCAGAAAATAGCCTAAGAAGAAGAGCAGGGAGAAACTTGGGGTTGAGGCATTGCCAGGAATAAGAAGCAGAAAAGCCTTGACAGAAACATCTTTACCAAGCATGAGGCCAGGATGGCTGGGGTGGAGCAAGCAGAGAGAAGCAGAGGAGGAGTGGGGAGTGAGGCCAGGTTCCATGGCATCCTGTGGACTCTGCAGGGCCACCCATGTTCCCGAGCTCAGACCTTCTGGCAGCACTGCATCTGGTGCACAATAAAGTCCTCCTAAGTGCCCTTGGAACTGAGGAACACAGAAACTGGCCACCCAGGTGTGGAAGAGCAGCCTTCTTCCTATGTATCCTGGTATAGAGAAACAATGGAGATTAAAGCTGAAGAAAATCAACTGGTAGAGAACTTGGCTGCCATACTGGCATGGTTGGACTTTGACCCTGTGACAATCAAAAAGTTGGAGAACACAGTATCACATGCATCACACAGTGCTCACATTTCCTTTGTCGAAGGTCTTGTTTTACAAATGACCCAGCCCTGGTGATTTTTTAAATTTTTAAGGTAATTTAATTAGTTCAGATACCTGAAATGGACAAAAGAGCAAGCTATCAAAACACCATGCTTGCCACCTGGACAGGTAAAATACATTTCAGACAATTTTTCTAACAGTACCAGCTATTTGACTGTTTCTTATATTATAGTGACTCTGATATGTGCTTTCTTAGGATTAGCGAATTGAATTTCTTTTTAAAAGCCTCAAACAACTGAATAGAACCTGATTTCACCAATATGGAAACTGAGAGCCCACACGTGGCTGGATAGCCTAGGCACTATTATGGTTAGGAATGGAGTTGGTGGCACTTGCCTGTGAACTCTGCACTTAGGAAGGCAGGGCAGGACACTTGCAAATTTAAGCTCAGCCTGGGCAACTTTATGAATTAACAAGGCTCTCTCAAAATAAAAGAGCTCAGGATGCAGCTTTATCCAAAAGACTTTGCAAAATTGAGTGCTTATTAAATTCGACAAAAGCAAGAAGTTTGTTTCCCATTTTTTTTAGGCAGAGAGAAGGAAGAGAACTAATTCAATGTAACATGGATTCCCTTAGAACCTTCCAGAGGACTGAATGAGTGGGTCACAAAGAATAAAAAACCAGCAAGATAGGAAGGTGACATTGGCATTATGTGGTCCTTCCTGTTGGCTCCATCTCTAGTATCTACTTCTGTATCCATGGACTTGTCTATCTCCTGATCCGTCTTCCTACGCATAACTTCTCATCATTTAGTATCTTTATTTATCTATAAACAAACTATCCCTTTATAGATATATTCTGTCTATCATTCTATTCTTACTTTAAATTCTCATTTACAGTTACAGATTGGGGACCCATCCCATGAGCCTGTTCCTGATCAGGAAGGGTGTCATGGTCCATAATGTAGTAGCATGACAGCTACCTGAGGAGAGGCAGGTGACTGGCTGTGATGGCAACTCAGAGAGATAAGCTGTGTGAGTGAGGTCAGCACCCTGAGCTCTAGGGGCAGACAGGACGAAACCTACAGGGGGGTGCACAGCTACACATCAGAGAGGGAAGGAGGAGAAGGCAAATAGCACAGAGCACTGGGAGACATAGCCATGGGAGAGAGGACAGAATCTGGTTGGTCTGGAAGGATGTGTGCAGGGCAAAGTTGATCCATTGTTTGATCTCAATTGGAGGTTGTTTTGCAACAAGTTATGAATGCAAACTGGAGCTCCACCCAGAGCACCTGCAGTTCAACCCTAAACACTGCAGTGTGGCTTCATTGTGATCTCTGATGTCATGCGTACACTCAGGACACAAGCACAGATGGGAGTGTATGTCTGTTGCCAGTTTTTATTAGAAACAAGAATAGTGGGGTATTGACTGACAATATTGTTTAACAGCAAGTTACTATTAAGAGAGGAACTGGTGGTAAAAAAGAAAAAGAGAGGAAAAAACCCACAGAACCAAAAGAAATCAGCTAGGCAAAAGATGCTGATCCACATTTCTTCATCATCCCTTGGAGAGTTTGCTTTTCCATTTATGCATTGCTATCTCAGGTGGAAAGTACTGAGAATTTTAGCTATTATCCAAGTAGGATTAAGGAACTGGCTTCTATGTGGAAGTGCCAATCTAACATACTTTTCTCTTTGGCTTCAGTTTTCTAAACACAGCCCATTAAAAGTTGCTTTAATTGGCATTTTGTTAGAAGGTTAATGTAGACTTACTCAAAATAACTTGTGAGAAAAGCAGATAAGAACATAAAGGAAAATATATTCTAATTGCACAAATTCTTTCCTTTCATTCAAGCCTCTTTTCAAAAGCAGTTTTAAAAATAGTGGCTCAATAACTTCGCCTTCGGCGGTCTTTGTCTCTCTGGTAGGTTCTATACTCCTTGAGGGATAGCTCTCCCTCCTACTTCTATTCTTCTGCTTGTGTTTTGTGGTTAGGCTTCCTCGTTTACAGGCCAATACTATTGATGATGCGTCATATATTTCTCCTTGTTATGGAGCATCTCGCATTGTTTGATTCTTTTCTGTTTACCCTTTTTTAAGAATCTACATTTTCATGTTTGTCCTCTGAGAACTGTTTATAAATCCTGTGTGTGAGAGGTTTCACTACAGCCAACTTTTATTTCTTCCACAAAAAGAAAGATTCTCATTGCCTATCTAGGGCAGGAAACAAAGGAAAAACATAATCTTTATCCCCTAAGAGTTTACTGTCTGGTGGGCAAGACAGATAAAGAAAAAATTACAGTAAAGCTCAGCATGTGAAATGTTCAGGATCTATATGGAGACAAAGAGGCAGACAAAGAAACAGCCCAGGATAAGGGAAGGTCTTATAAGGAGAACAGAAGTTAATCCTGTTGAGTAGCTAACTTGCCCAAAATTGCTCTCATATTTCTTATAACTTAATTTCTAGGTACCTTTGCATGATGGTCATATAATTACCTTCCTTCAGAAGCTACAAAGAAGTTACTGAAACTTTAAAATTAGAATCCATTGAATTTGGCTTCTGTCTCTTCTCTAGCTTGATCCTCCTTCCTACTCTACCTTGTGCTCTTCCAGTGCCAGGTGCCCGGCCCCTCGATCACCAGTGCTCCTACTCTTCTGTGTCTGGAGCAAGTGGGTCTGGTGAGGATGCTACCAGAGTGCAACTCCCAGGAAACAAAGGGTCTGCATGCATCACAGTCACTGCCATTGCCCCCACAGCAAACACCACATTCACTGAACCCTCAGCAAAGGTATGTAGAACCTCACATGTGTTTCACCAATATTCATGAAAAGTCAAATTGAGTGTTCTCTTTGTTCTGCAGGTGAAGAATTGAGTCCTGGGAGAGTCTTGCCAATTAGCCACTCATGTAGGCAATGACTGAACTAAATCTAATGAGATATGAGGTACTGGGCAGAACTTGAGGCAGATGCTGGGTTCAACAAACCTTCAGACCCCAGAGTGTAGTTCAGACATGGGCTCAAGTATGAGTCTTAGAGTGTGGCTCAGAACTGCTCCTTCCTGACTCTATCCCAAGCCTTGGCTATGAGGAGGAGAAAGGGTGGAGAGCAGGCAGAACTGAGCAGCCACCCTCCATTCCCAGCCTTCAGCCAGGAAACCTTCAGCCCTCTGCTCACCATCTACATTAATCGTGTTTGTCCTTTTGGAGCCACTAGACCTCTCCCAGGGAGCCAGCTTTGCTCACAATCTCCTGGACACTGAGGGCCTGGCAGGCACATACACCCATGAAGTGGTCCAGCCTGTGCCCTTCCCTCTGTGAGCAGTACACTGGCTGAAATTCTGAGCATCTGCGTCTACTTTGTTCCAGTCACATAGGACCTTCTGCCTGGGTTCTGAGAGCAGCTTTCTCACAATGCATAAGGCCAGTGTAATGGCCCACAGTGGTCCTGAACTCTAGTCTCTTTCCCACTGTGTGTACTTACAGACTGGCAAGTGGATTGCTGCCCCAAAGCTGAGGCCCAGGGCTTTTTAAAATACCCAGTCCTACCATCAACCTCAGTGTTTCAAAGACCAAGTCACAAACTCTCTCTCTTGTCTACTATCCTCTCTTCAAACAGAAGCACTTGTTAAAGCAGAGTGTGAAGCTGGGGCCCAGCAGTTGGGGAGACTGACCCTTATCTTGCCGCTTGCTGGTTTCTGAGTCTCTTCTGGCCTCAAGCTCTTGTTACTGTTTTATCTCTTGCTCCATTTTGTTACTTACACTGATCCTGACACTAATTGGCAGGACCTGGACCTGACACCTCATAACCCAGAAGAGAGTCCAGCTTTTTACAATGGAGCATGTTCCACATTGACATGGATCTCAGCAACCTCTCTGATCCATCCTTCCTCAGATGAGCCCACCAAACTGCTTGGATTTCTGGGAGCACATTGGGCTAAGTCACTATCAAGTTTTATTTCTTGAGGGACCCTTGCTTTTTAAACATCTTTGTTGATGTCTAACTGATATACAGTTATCTTCACATATTTAATTTGTATTACTTGAAGATTTTGTACATGGACACACAGTCATGAAACCATCACCACTATTGCAGGATAGTAAACATGCTCAACACCTAGAAAAACTACTTCATTTCCTTTACTACTTATTGTGTCCCTTGTTTCTTATTTGATAAGAACCCAATCTTGTTTGATAAGATGACAAATTTACTCTCAACACATATTTTAAGTTCATATCACAAGACTATTGATTGTACGCACTATGGATGACAGCATATCTCTGGAATGTATTTGTCTTTTGTAACTGAAATTTTATACACTTTTCTTTTTGGCTTGGAAAAGTCTTATTCATCTGTCATGTCCCGAGTTTAATTTGCCTCCCCCAGGAAGGCAGCATTTGCCCATCTCTTTGAAGATAATGTGTGGCTTTGCTCTCTATCAGTGGCCTTTATTATTTTTTCTCTTCTCAAGATCTCCTATCATTTCACTCCCTTGTCCTCTGAATTCCATCATGTGGATTCATCACTAGGAATATGAACTGAAATTGTGAGCTAGTTAGCCAGTTTGTTATATCCAGAGCCATAAAATGATGTGCCTGGGGGCCTCATGGTTTCAGACATCTCTAATAGATCATGGCGCTTTCTCCTCCTGAACCAGCTCACAGTCTCAGAACCCTTTGTAAAGCGATGCTCCAAGCAACCGCCTCCAATCAATATGAAATGGGATGTGAACTTCTCTTCATCAAAACATTCCACAAAAACAGAGAGAAGACGAGTTTTGTCATGGGTGAAGATAGTTGCAATGGGCATAACAAGAGACTGGCATTAAGATTTTATGCAGAATACCTACACATACAGAAAAAAAGGGGCACTTTTGTACTTTGCCCAGGAATATTCTGAAGGGGAAAGATTTGAGTTTCTTGTGCCTTCTTGAACAGACAGAATGATACCATAGGAGATGGGCAACTATTTGGTGTCAACAGCAGCTGTGATCTGGGTATGTGCACCCACCCCAAGTGGGAGGGCTCTACCCACCTGCTTTGTCCTTGAGCCAGCTGAGTACAGGCTTCTGCTGGCAACTTCCTGTCTGTGTGAGTGGAGGTGGAGCTTCCACCTGATCTACTTCTAGGCCACTGACTTACCAAAACTTGATTAAGTCCTTAGAGTTCCAGGTCCTTACAAGGGAGCCACAGAGGAGATGAGCTTCTTGATTGAGCACTGGTGTAAAACTCAGACATGTGGACAGTGATGAGGATCTGCTCATTGTGCTCATTATGCAGGCAGTGATTGGGGCGTAACACAGAAGGCGCCTGCTGAATGCAGCTGAAAGTCATTTAGCCACTTTCTTCCTGAACTGCTACTCCTTCCATGGTGAGTCCATTAAACTCCTTTTGTTATGTCTCCAGAATCTAGGAAAATGACAATACTGTCAACAGACTGGCCTCCATTACAAAAGACCAGAATTCTCTAATAAAGAGAAAAAGAGGAAAGATAGAGCTGGCTGCTGTGAGGATTCTCTGACTCAACAGTAGGTGCTGTTGGCTTCTCTTTTAGGTTCCAAGGGGTGATAAATGTTTTCCCCGAAGTGGAATGCTGTGACTCAAAGGTTATTGGTGCATTCAGAGCACTGCAGGCAAACAGGTGCTCAGACTTCACTGTGGGACATCCCAGGTTCAGGCTTGGTAGATCCTGAAACTGGGAGGCAGTCCCTTAATCTCTCTGACCTTCAGCTAATTTAATTGCAGATCCAGGAGACAGATGCATCTTTGAGTGCTCATTTTAGAGCTGCAATGAAATACTAACCAGAAAACCTCATCAAAGCACAGGCACCTGGGATATGTTCACTGAGAATTAGTTTGTCTCCTTCCCATATGACTTCTCCTAAATAAAAACATGATGGAAAGAAAAGAAGAAGGAAGGAAGGAAAGGAAAAGGACGGAAGGAAGCAGATTATGTAATGGAGAGGTAAACAATAGAATAATTTTGAGGCCAGGGATGTAGTTTAATAGTTCTGGCACCTGCCTCACAAGAACAATGGAATAATATTTGAGTGCACTTGAAGGAATACTCTTGTCAGCAGGCATCCAAACCTGGCTGCAGGAGACGGGGACTTAGGAATGGTGAGCTCAGCACATCAGCTTACATGTGTCAGCCCTCTGGGGCAGACACAGCTCCACAAGTCTCTGTAGATCTCTACTGCTCCACTTGTCAGCTGTGAAGCAGTGCCGGCATCCCCAGGCAACTAGCTCTAGGTGAACAGCTCCCATCCATGACAGCAAGCAGGGGAGAATAGACAGGATGGTGCTGGCCACATGGCAAATGCGCAGGATGAGTCAGAAATGATTGGGCCTTTGAAAAATAGAGATTGATGGAAGACCAGAAGCTGCTAGAAATAATAATTGTAGAGAACAGTATTATCTTTCATTGGTAGTACCTGAGTATTCCTGAAAACTGAGGCCCAGAGAAACCTCCAGTTTACTGAGTATAACACAATACACAAGGAAACAGGAATTTCGTTGTCTCCAAAGACATTTCGAAGGTCATGTCCAATCCAGGATGGATAGGGACAGAGTCTAAAT